>VNJT01009717.1:0-19978 GCA_008042655.1 Drosophila burlai | reverse complement strand
TTTATTGTCTAATGAAATCATGAAGCCTTAAATCCCTGTGTTTGTACCGACTCGAAAGATGACTCCACGGTCGTAAGGATCAAAAGGGATCACCAGAGCCATGCTCTTGCGGCAGGTGATCGTAGGTAGGGCGGGCGATATGCGAGCACAACAACATCTGTGTCTCTGCAAAGAATTTAGTTTTCTCTCTGTCCTTCTGTCTATTCTCTGAACTTCCGCTTTTCTTTCTAACGTTTCTCTCTTCAATGAATTATGGTTATCATTTCTTCCGGTTTAGTTCTAGCTATTTTTTTGTCGCAGCACGCTCAATTTCTTGTCTTGTTGATAATAATGTGTAGTCCGTGTCCGAGATCTGGGTAAGCAAGACCACCACCCCCAAAGCCGACGAGCTAGAGCCGGAAACATACAGCGTGCCACAGCAGCTCAGATCCTCCCAAAAGCAGACGAACTTACGCGTTACACACTACATGAAAAGAGATGCACAAAATATGAACTAAAGATTTTTGAATAGAGCTTACTGGACTTCCTGTGTCAAATAAACTTAAAACAGTAATACACCTCTCTTCACCATAAAGAAATCACAACTTAACAGATTGAACCGCCGCTAGTTCTTCAGTATCTGCCAGTTCCTCATCTTGCACGGCTGCTACGGTAGTGACGCCCCTTTTCCTCGGGCAGTCCTGGTATTTGTGATCCTGGCTGTAGCAGTTGAAGTAGGCCCCTTCAGGTCTCTTTGGGCGTCTGCACTCGCTCACCATATGCCCCAATTGTAACAACGCACCGCTGTAGGTCCTTGTTGAAGGTTTATTGATTTCATCATTTTTACGTTACTCGAACCATCCACATTTGCAGAAGCCATCCGCTGATCAGATAAATTTACTTTGTCATATATTGTTATCTTCTTACGCAATTCATCCAATGATTCACAAAAGGCTAAAGAAGTGGCAGCTCCCGTTTTGTCTTGGAGCCCACTCACAAATGCACGAATTACATCAGAATCCGCTAAAGTTGCTTGCCTCGAAATGCCACACATAGCGATGTAATAGTGCAATGTGCTTTCATTCGTCCCACGCCGTCACTTTTTGTTAAAAAATCGCCAGCAGCTCCCTGCATAGGGTATTCCATGTCAAAGGGTTCACATTGATCATTTGAGCTCTAGCTGATCCGCTTAACATACGCTTGACAAATATCCAACGGCGTTGATCTGGTACATCATAAGTGTTCATTATATGCTCAAAATCATTTATCCAACGCCGTATCGGGTAGTCATCATCTCCCGAAAAACAATTAATCAAGGCCTCTATGTCTTTTATCCCTATGACGTCATTTCTTACGGTTCTTGTTCCTCCTTCCATTATCTTAACTTCTGCTTCAAGTTCAGCAACACGCTTGCGAGCTAGGTACAAGTTTTCCATGTTGTTTAAATCTTGCATCTCTAACTGTACATATTAAGCCTCTCTCGATAAAACATGCCTTTTCTCGTTTAGCATTGCATTCTTTCTTATTGTCTCATTTCTCGTAGTTATTTCATCATCTTTTCCATATATTTCATCATCCACGCTGCCGCTTGACGCTACACTATGGTTGTCTCTTTCTTCCTTGTGCGTGCTGCTACTGTCACCAGTTACAGTTATTGACTTCTCATAAATTTTAATTTCATCAGAATCCTCGTGCACATTCTCGTTGCCACCGCCAATCATGCTAATTTCACTTCCAGGAATCGTCACATTAGTTGGTTCTTCATCTGCCTCTATGGTTTTCACTAGGTTTGACGCTATGGTTTTATTTTTATTCTCGCCCATTACACTCCTAACGGCGTGGCGCAGTTGAACTATTTTTTTTTTTGCTTTTAAAATGTCAATTAACTCGGTTTTTGATTTTTTAAGAATAACACTATATTCCATCTTACTCTCTTGCTTTATTATAACTGTTTTGGGATATACCTCACACCTGATTCTTGTAACAATATTATAAGTTGTTTATTAACGATGTTTCTCTCTCAAGTTCTCGATCCAAAGTCCCTTGTTCTTCCTCCTCGATCATTTACATACATTCGATATATCGATAATACTATCGTTTGTTCTTAAAGCTATTCAATGAATTCTATCGATATTTAGTTATTTAGTATTTACATTTATATAAAGTTTACAAGATAACGGCTAATTTTAATTATGGGCTGAGAGGGTTAAGTTAAAAATATTCAATCAACAGAAAAGCAGTTACGGTCACACTAATGCAGATATGGAAGCGCAATTAAATTTATATTTTATTTGCATGGAATTATTCAGTTGACCGCTGCTGTATTTATCGTGGTATAGTTTTCGAAGATTAGGAGTGCGTGTGAATCTGTTTGTGCATTAGCCGTTTGCCAATGCCGAATAGCTGAGAAACGAGGAGCGGAAAAAATTGACAAAAATTCGGAGCGTCGACTTGCAGGCGATTACGTATGTAATTGCGATGTGTATCGGATCTGTTCCAGTTTCCTCTCGGAAGTGAATTTGATACCATTTTCAGATTTCCCTTTAACATTTTCGGATTTCCCTTTCCGGCCTAGAACATAATTGGCCACCGATTTTGAGGACTGTCGGAGGAGAGCGAATCGACATGGGAGGGGAAAATAAAGACACCTTCGATCAGGAATAATTCCAGTCACGTGTCCCGGACTTTGGCACGCGGGTTTTAGTGTCGTTCTTAAGAGTAACTTAGCCTAGTAACTTGTACGTAAGAGAAGGTGAGTATAAGAGAGTAGAAGGTGTGTTCTTAACTTAGATACATAGTGACGCTGAGTTGTGACTTCGTCACACACTATCACCGTTCCTAATATTAAATTTTAACATGAATAGACCTTTTCAAAGACGCAATCATCAGTGTATTGGCCATCAGATATAAAATCATATCCGCAAAAGCATAGTCTTTAGCCAACTAGGACAGGGACTTCAAAATGCATGTAAGAGTATTTAGAGTGTATTCAAAGTTTGATTTTGCTGCTTACAGTTTTGATTTGTTGGATGGGTTGTTGTTATCAGAGTGGAAAAACTGTTATGTTTGGTATAGGTTAAAAGGGGTGTAATGCTGATGGCTGAGAGGGAGATGTTTTGGATTTTTCTGGGTAGCGAAGAGCTGGACAATGAGACCCCAGATCTAGATTTATTTAGATTTATTTATTTTATTTATAGTGTTCCAAAATTGAACTTCAATTCGTATTTAACGTCTAACAGTTTTTTCTTTAAACCTTAAGTTAATTCTGCTACAATGACTGTCTGTTATCTATAATTTTAATGAAACTTTTAAGCCTTTAATAATTTTTAGTTGCTTAGTATAAAAAGATATTTTTTAAAGTTCATGGCCAAGATATCTTTATATGCGCAATTCTCTGGTGTCGCACGTGACATTTGTATGCATTCAAACTAAAAAAACATGTGCAACGACTCTATTTTGATTTTAAAAATTTTTTAACCTTTGGTTAGCACTATAATTGGTGTTAAGATCGATTTCGGTCAATTATTCTTTTTCAGGACAGTCCAGCGAACGTATCCACCCTGTGTGTCTGGCCTGAATTACCATCCGATATTGTTAATGCTGGTAATCTTATAGTAATACCACCCACGAAACAGATAAATGTTTTGCGGCTCTCCCCTGCTCAGACATCAGAAGAGCAGAACAAATAAAAAAAAGATTAAAAAATTCAAATTTTCATATGCTATGAATATTTTATCTTTTAAAATAAATGTCCCTAATGAGCTCTTTGACACAATATGCTCTACCAAATTCTGCCCTGAATATGTTGTCGTCAAAGAGTTCGAAGCTAAGAACAAAACGGCCTGTAGGAATAAGTCTCTCCAGTCCCGACGTGATCACTGCGCCCTCTCATACATCCGCTCAACAATACTAATAAATTCCCTCTCTATCTCCTATCAGAATGCAAGAGGCTTAGGTAGTAAGCTTCCCAAATTGTATTCTGATAGTCTCTCGTTTGCATCCTAGGATATTGTATTCATAGAAACCTGGTTAAAGACGGAGATTCTGAGCTCCGAAGTTTTTGTTCACGATGTATCGACTAAATCTTGTAGTGGCGCTTGGGTAAGAAACAAATAAATTACTCTTAGCCCAAAAGACGGCACTGTAACCCAAATTATGCGGCGATCGGTGAATGGCAAAACCTAAGCTTCCAGTAGCGATGCTCGGGAGACAATCGCGAAAATATAGAGTCGCTCCCGATAATGGAAAGAGCTTTCACGAGCCCCAAATTTCCGCCCGACTTGAGCTATATCCGTCCGAAGCTTGGTCCATTCTTTTCAATCAGACCAGCGATCAGAACGGACGTGCTCAGGAGAGCCTATTCTAATATAAACTTGATTAAGTGCCAGGGTAAATAATTTATTTTCGGCACGCAGTTGGCCGTAAAAATTAATTAAAAAACCATTTTATAGGATTGGCACCAAGTGCTATAATTTTTCCTCTCCCAAATTTGGCGGCCTCTACCCTATTTTGTGGGTCCGTATCGGCAGAGACACGTGCTTGAGGGGCCACCAAACCTAAGGCATCGGGGCTCCTCAAGGCAGTGCATATGTCTAACTATCAAGCTTCACAAGCCCTTAACTCGACGCGCGAGAGCAGCGCAGCAGCAGTGCATAATCTATTCTTGTGATTTTTCTTGGCGGCAGCAGAGTCGTCCCTAACCCCTCGCGGAACAAAGTTACGCCCATCCATCGATAGGGAAGCGTTAATCCACGTTTGAAGAAATATAAGTGCCTAATTAAGTGGCTAGAGCGATCTATTTAAAGCCGGCCGATCAAAAACCTCTTTTTTTTATATTTTTTGAGCCTCTGCCGACCTTAAACCCAGCGAGGCACGTGTGTTGGTACAACAACAACAACAATCATAAGAAATCAAATTAATTAACAACCGAGTCACATAATCCCAACCTAAATGAGGCTCAGCCGCAAATGTAGATGAGGATCGAGGCAATATGCCTTAGTTAAGTTAGTAGTAAAAATCTAGGTTAGTTTCTGTTTTCTCCTTTAATAAATTCACTTATGAAATAGTGGTTTTCCTTTCGAAAATTTGTCTGAAAATATATTGGCATATGAAATATCAAAAAACCTGAGGGAAAAATTAAAAGTGAAGTGATACCTAAAACATAAATAAGTGAATAAATCATCAGTGCAAACCTTTTACATGAATTAAATAAAAAAAAGGCACACTGAATATCAGCCAAAAATAAACCAATAAGAACATTGGTAGAAAAACATAAATCCCGATAAGAGTTTATTCCTGCTGACCCGCCGTCCAAAGATCTTTCGACGTTGGAGCTGCAGCCAAAATGGAAGTGATAAACCCATGCAAGCAATTTATCGCTTTGGTTTTGCTCCCGACTTTCGTGGCCTGATAAGCCTTTATCTGCGTTTATCCTCTCTTTGATCGCGAGCTTATTCAGCGATTCAGCACTCTGAGCTTTAAAGAGAATCCAAATGCAGGTGCATCTTCTCTTCCTCTTTTACATAGCTTTCGCTACACTGAGCGACGAAATTTTTGAAATTAGTGAAGTTAATTATTAATAAATCTAAATGAATTTTGTTATATTTAAATAATGTAATTAATAATAATTTGTACTCGATGAGGAATCGGTATTAGAGGTTAAAAATAAATGTAATATCTCGAAATACATTTTGTTTCCAGCGTTTTCTGGCAGTGTATGCTTATGATTAAATTAAATATTTCCTCTCTTTAGGAAAAACTTTTGGTATGATGGCATACACTTTAACAAATTTGTTTCGGTCATATTAATCAATTGTTTTTCTTTGAATTAAAACTAACTTATCTAATATTTCACACATTTTTGAATAAGAAGAAATTACAGTTAATATTAAAAAAATTATTTTTGAATATTTCTAGATAAATCTGAATTCTTAGAAAGTAATTCAGTTATGCCCTCTTATTTTTTATTTACACTTATAATTATTTATATTGTAGCTACATTTAATTCACTTTCTAATTTTCACAGCAGTGTTTTTTAAATATTTCTCCTCGCCAATAAATTAGCCAATTAAACGAAAAATGAATAGAATAATATTAAATAAAATTAAATAATTTTTAATTAAAAGTAATAATAGAGGAAAATTATGAATAGTATAGGAAATAAAATTATAAGGATGAAGTCGAGTTAAATTGTTTTTGTTATTGGAAGCCATGCTAATCCTGAAGGATGTCCCAAACCTAGGATAGCTTTTATAAGGGATCGCCAGCCTTGCTGTAGCAAGCGATCAAGGTAGGGTGTGGTTAATGGGTGCTAAACAACAACTCCGCATTCACAACTAGCTGCCTTCTGCCACACTCTCTTTTTTTTCTCTTTTTGGTCTGTCCCCTCTCTCTTTCTTTCTCTTTCCCTACCGCTGCACGCGAATGCATATAATTAATAAATATAATAAATTGCTCGAGCCTTTGCGAAAGCAGCTTTTTCTCTTACGCCCACACCCATCTATCGAACTAATTTGGAGCCGGAACAAGCGCGTGCATTCCTCTGCTCTCACAATACCATCTGCTCGCTCCCAACAAACATTCGTTGTATGTTACAATCTGTCAATCAGTTAATTGTAGCTCCATTTTCGTTACTTGTTCCTACATTCCCCGTTTGTCGGAACTTCCTATTTATGGGAACCATCTTTTCGCTATCCAGATGGTTTCCAGTCGAGTTTTAGATAAGGATCATTTAGTTAGGCTATTTGGTCCTCAAAAAATTCCACTAATATAGTCATTACCTCCACACAGAATGATTGTATTGCTGGTTTGTTCGACGATTCGCTGTCTCAAGTCAACCATGAACGAAATTCCTTAGAGTGCTTGCTTGATCTCTGTTTTGTCTCTGACCCGGTGAGCGTCATTTTAGCCAGCGTGGCGCTGCTGACGCTACTTGAAGATCCTTATCATCCTATTTTCAATGTGACTCTCGACATTGAGTCTGACTTACAGAATATATCTGACCGTCCAGCCAAAAAAGTCCTTTATTTTCGCAAGACGGAGTTCGAACGGCTGAATAACTTTATATCCGATTTTATTTGGTTCGATTTATACAGGTGCAGTAACATGGCTGAAGCCGTGAATATTTGTTACAGTGCCATGAATTAATTTTTTACTGTATGTGTTCCGTCATACTATCCGCCAACCTCGAAGAAGCCTCCTTGATTTAATACAGAGTTAGATGAGTGGCCTTTAAAAAACAAAAATCAGTGCTGTATACTAAATATAAATTTACCGGTTCCGACTCTGCTCTATCCTCCTTTTTATCGGCTCGGTCAAGATTTACCGTGTTGAAAAATTAAACAGGATCCAAAACAGTTTTATAATTTTCCTAAACATAAGCCAATTACTCATCCTTCCTTGCTTTTTTGTTTCAAAATACAACCGTAAATAATGATCAGGCAATGGCCGATCTGTTTGCGACGTTTTTTCAAACCACTCAATAAAATTTTCACTTAATTTTCAGTTCTAGTCTAGATGGAATTTGTAACCTTGCTCTTAGAATTCTCCCATTTTACCCTTATTTGAAAGGAATCATTTAAAATTCCTCTCCACCAGAAAGGTAGCAAGTCGGATGCCAATAACTAAATATAGGAATCTTTAAGTTGTCGGCCATCCCAAAACTTGTTGTAAAAATCATTACTCCTCATTAGCAGCCCCTGAGTAGATCAATAATTACTCTATGTCAACAGAGATTTATAAAGCCAAGATATGCGACAACTTTCAAGTATACTTAATCTCTTTTGATTTCAGTTAAAAATTTGACTCTGGTAACCGTTCTCTCCTTGTTCGGAAACTCGATCTAATGCGATTTCCGAGTTGGATCTTAAGCTATCTGAATGGCAGAAGGCAAAATTGAGTCTATAAAGTTATGGGCCGTCAGCCGATAGGGTACACAGGTACCGTGTCATCTGCCGTAACTGTGTGCACCATCGGTAGTACGACTATTCTCTCCAAGTGAGGGCAGGTGGAAGCATGGACCATGGACCGGTCGAGTTCTATCGAGAATGCGCACCAATTGTAGTCGGGCGGACCAGGGCAACTCTTTAATAGGCCTGAGGACTGGGACATCCTTAAGGCAAAAAGAGAGATGAAGTCGTGCCAGCCGTTCCTTCACCTCATCAACCAACGCTGCATTTCGCAGCTTAAAGCAACTGACCACAAGGTTCGGTACGGCATACGGAAGGCCAAGATCACGGTCCATGACACCAACAAGTTGTTGAACTATATGGTCATCGACGACAAATCCCCAGACACAACCCCAACAAACGTCGATGGTGAAGTTCCTGCAGATTAACTTGAAGCGCAGCAAAGATGCTTTAGCAAATCTTACAATCCTTCTGGGGGAAAACGAATCGATATCGCACTAATACAGGAGCCTTGGACTAGGGACGAGCAAGTCGTTGGCCTCTGCTTACATGGCCCAAAATGATCCGGCTCCGCCTGAGGCGGTCGTCAAGCTGCAGCAATTGGACGAACGCGAGACACTCGCTCTGGGGAAGTTCGGAAACGAATGAGAGTGGTGAGTCTCTTTTTGATAATATTCTTGGCCTTAAGGTTACAATTTGTAACAAAGGAAACACACCAACCTTCATATTTCCCAGAACGAAAGGTTTTCGGGGTTGGGAAAATGGTTTAAATATCACCTTACAAATAGAATATGCAAATATAAGGTCAAGAACTGCAGAATGTCGATTCCTTCCCTGACCAAAGATACATCTACTTTGAATTATCGGCATCGGTAGGTAAGCCGGTAACGAGAAGTAAACCCCGCAGGACAGATTGGGGCAAATTCGGCGAAATTGTCCACTTAAGGGTCACTAACAGGAGGATAAAGGTACAATCTTCATAAAAATCGCTGAACAAGGAAGTAGAGGAACTAACAAACATCCTTAACAACGCCTTCCAAGAGACACGTAAAGTTTCATTTTCGAAGAAGCAGTATCCACCATGGTGGATCAAGAAACTGAGTGACCTCAGGAGGAGAGCGCGTAAGACCTTTAACACAAGCTATGGGGCCACGAAATGGGAACCATACAAGGAAGCGCAGAACGCGTAATAAACAGCAGAATACAAAGCAAAGAATGAATCTTGGAAGAGCTACTGCGAATCACTAGAAGACAAAAACGATACGGCAAGATTAAGCTAAATCCTTGCCAAGGCGCACACAAGCCCTACTCTTATCAACAGACCAGGCTCGGCCGTAATTTTTTATTTTATTTATTTATTTATTAGAAAATATAGCAAATTACTGTTATTTTATACCGTATCCTTACCTCAGCCGAAGTAAGGAGTGTTTTTTAAGGATGTGCTCCGACTCACATCATGTGGGCAGAGGCAAGGACAGGTGTCTTAATACAGTTTGAGTATTTAAATCTAAAGACAATTCAACATGAAACAAAAAGTATAGCTTATTATAAAAGGAACATAAAACACGAAAAGGGTCATGCAACTCGAAGGTTGTCTTACAAAAATCAAGAGCAATCGGACGAAAGTGACGAGAAGGTCTAACAGGAACTGAGAAATACAATTGACTTAGAAGATAGGACGAACAAACATGACCATTAATTGTGTTAAATAGAAACATCACTCCGTGGCAGGTCTGACAATCCTTCAGAGTGGGCAGGCTAAGAAGACGCAGCCTGTCGATGTAAGACGGGAAGCGGCGATGTGTGTCCTGAACCGATTCAATAAGGTATTGATACTTCGCATATTGAGGTGACCATACACACAAACAGTATTCGAGAATAGGACGAACAAGAGAGACATAAAGAAGTTTTGTGGTGTAAGGATCGTCAAACTCCTTAGACCAACGCTTGACAAAGTCAAAAACACCTTTAGCTTTCCCAACAATTATGCCAATGTGGTCGGAAAAATTCAAATTGTGGGTAAAAAGAACTCCAAGATCGGTAACAGAATGTATGCGATCAAGATCACTCATCCCTAAAGAATAACTTGCAGAGAAACAGTTTTTACGAAAAAATTACATAAATTTAATTTTAATTAATTTAAGTTTAAAGAAACAGCAAATTGTTAATGCACCAGTACTGCACGTTGTTTAGGTCAGATTGTAAAAGCATATAAGAGTCAGAGTTTGTCAGTGGCAAGCATAGTTTGACGTCATCAGCGTACATCATATATTGGGAATTAAGACCGACATTAGGCAAGTCGTTGATAAAAATGCCAAACAGAAGAGGCCCAAGGTGACTCCCTTGCGGAACACCCGAAGTTACGCGGACGCAGTCTGAAAAAGAACCCTTGAAGGCAACTCTTTGTGTTCGGTTGGATAAGTAGGTGGCGGTCCAATTAGTCAACAAGACGGGGAAACCCAAGAGTATAAGTTTTTTCAGCAGCAGCTTGTGATTCACGCAATCAAAGGCTTAACTGAAGTCAGTAAAGACAACGTCAGTTTGGGTGTTATTTATAATCGAGTTTCTAATGACAGTACTAAACTCCAGAAGGTTTGTGGAAGTTGACCTATGTTTCATAAAACCATGCTAGTAGGGGGACATTATAGAGCGGCATTGTTGCTGAAGTTGAGCAGTAACTAGTGATTCCAAAAGCATAGGATTCGAAAAGCTGAGCTTAAGTTTTGCAATCCCTCTATAGTTTTCAGTATTCGATTTGCTACCCTTTTGGTGAAGGGGAATTATAAAATATTCCTTCCAACTTTCGGGAAAAAATTAAAGCTGAAGGGAAATCTTAAATAGTTTAGACAAAAGACTAGGCACAATATCTCAAGACACAGCTAGGAACAAGATCAGGATGACTATAGAGAATTCACTATAGTTACTAGTCGACACTAACTTCCCGGGGAACCTACGAGAGAACTCGGCATCCGAGGAAGACACAAATACACAGACAGACACACAAACAAAAGATATTATCACCACTGAGCAAATCCAGTCGCCAATAGGGTTTTTCGACAAATACAAAAGCCCAGGCCCGGACGGCATAATACCGGCAATGCTATAAACTGCCAAAGGAAGCCTCTGCAGAAGCATTAAAGCCATATACAAGGCTTTTAAAGGACTAAGGCACATCCCGCTCCGGTGGAGGGCAGCCAAAGTCATATTTATACCGAAGCCAGGCAGAAGGGGCACATTCTAGTGAAGGAATATAGGCCGATCAGCCTAACATCCTTCGTCCTGAAGACCTTAGAAAGATTACTAGATGTTTACATCCGAGAAAGAATCGAGAGACACCACCTATCGGACGCGCAGCATGCGTATCAAAAAGGTCGGTCGACAGAAACAGCACTACACGAAGTTGTAGGTCACGTCGAGAAGACACTACAATACAAAAACAACACACGATGGCCGCCTTCCTAGACATTGAGGGTGCGTTCAATAACGTGAACGCCGGACTCCATCCTGAGCTCCCTCACCTCGATGGGCATTGGGAGAGGCATCAGAGAATGGATCGGAGTTATGCTAACGAGAAAGACGATCACAGCCGAACTGGGGGGCATTCACCTCACACGTTCAGTGAAGAGATACCTCAGGTGTCCTATCGCCTGTATGTTGGATTATAAACATGAATAACATATTGAAAGAGCTCAATATGGGTGGCGTCAAAGCAGTAGCCTACGCAGATGACGTGGTGCTGCTAGTATATGGACCCTATCCTGACGTTATCAGTGAGATAATGACAGAAGCGCTGGGTCGCTTAAACATATGGGCAAAGACCTGTGGATTAGGTATCAACCCAAATAAAACAAAACTTATAATATGTCCACAATAGATGGCATAGAGCTTAAACTATCAGAGCAGGCTAAGTATCTCGGTGTGATACTAGACCCGAAGCTCTCGTGGAAGAAAAACATTACAGAAAGAGTGAGGAAGGCAAGTAATGCTTTCTACTCTTGCTGGAAAATGTTCGGAGACAAATGGAGACTACACCCGGTTGTTCGGCCAATTTTAACATACAGAGCCCAAGTATGGTGGCCAGCGCTAACTAGGGCTTATAACATCTCAAAATCTCAAAATCTCGCAGCAGCACTAAATGCTATCCTGGCCATAATGCCGATAGAACTGTTCATAAAGGTCATGACTGCGCAGAGCGCAGTAAGAATGAAAGCAACTGCTGTAGGGAATACGGCGCAGGCCACGGTAAGATACTGGAAGGCATCAAGATACAGGCAACGATGATCTTCGAAAATGGCTACACGACCACATACCCAACAATTGAAGACTGGAGAAGGGAGAGAGTAACCGGGGCGGAGGAGGTATCCCTCTTCACCGACTGCTCGAAAATGAGCTACGGCGTGGGGACTGGGATCTACGCTGAGCAATGGGGAATCGAGGAGACCCTCAATCTCTCAGACTCAGCGACGGTCTTTCAGGCTGACGTAATCGCCATAACGGAAGCAGCCAAGCTTTCGATACGGCGAGGACTTAGCGACACCAAAGTACGACTGGTGGCAGAATGCAGGAAGGCCCTTAATAACCTTGCCTTTCTCAACCGAAAGTTTGATATAAGCATTTTTTTCCTAAAATGTTGTATTTTATGGTTAAAATTCTGTTTTTTTTGTGAGCATTTAAGGTTTTAGGTCGCATTGCTCTAATCAACTTTATTTTAAGTAGTTCGTTTAGTTTTCTTTACAAAATGCTTTCAACTATTCAAATTGGTTAAGAATTGGGGGTTTTACCGCATTTCATTGAGTATTTTCCAAGTATCGAATATCGATAACTCCAATCATTGTGTGAACACAAATTTGTGCAACTCTTTTACAATTTTAACCGGGACTTAACGTGTACACCGGTTTCGAATCAAAATGTCCTAATCGCGTTCAAGTGATGTAATATTTTTACTTGGCCACGACTCTCCTCATGTTTATGTAGGGGGGTGGCGAGGATCCTCCGCTAAAGGATTTCAGCAGAAAAGTATTATATATATCCCACGAAGAGGAAGGCAGTGAAAATATTCGGGGGTCGGCATCGACTCGCATGGAGTGCCCGTAGTGCTTTATTGAACATGCATTTGGTTACTAATTTAAGCTTAAACATAGAGCCGTGCTAAAGCGAGAGCGGGAGATCGAAAGCGGCCAACTGCGTTCGGAATTATCCCGAGATCTGGGAAAGAAGCAGCCACGTTTTAGTCGAAAGCCCAAATACCTGTCCGCCAAGAATACCATTGTATTAATAAGTTGGAAAAACTTTTTGACGAGTGGAAAAATCTCAGCAAGGATAAAAACAAAACAAGAGCCAAACAAGCGGCTTTCGTTGACAATTTGGACAACCTTTTTGATATTGTACATGCACATGCTTAGATGCATCACTGGCAGGCAAAGAAAGGCGGAAGAAAGCATATGAAGAAAAGGAACGATCTCGCAAGTGCAGAGAAACCATTCGTGTTGCTAATAGTGCAGACAAAGGTAGTCATGTTGATTTATTTTACGGGATCTTTAAATAATAACAAATATTGTATTATATATTGTATTAGATCTTCTGAAAGTGACAACAACAGTGTTGCTTTGTCTGTTGGTCAAGAAGATATGGATATATCAAGTTCAGATTTAGAATTATCCCCTATAAAAAGAGGCAGGAAAAGCTTTTTAACATCCCGAGTTCTTTCATCGTTGGACAAAAGGCAGATTTCCAATAATGCAGATATGCATTTGATTTCTGCGGTTGTTGAAGCTTTGGGTCATGATGTCGACGAATAGGCATTCAATAACAGAACTTTGCAGCGGCTGCGAGAAGTTAATAGGAAAAAAATATCTGAGTCAGCGAAGAAAAGCTGTAGACTTGGTAATTACCTTGCAACTCTTTGAATGTTCACATCATTTTGGAAAAAGTTGATTTTGGCATTTTAACTGTTAATTTTTGATGACTGCAGTGGTACGTTGGGATGGAAAAATGCTCCCAGAATTACCTGGTCGAGAAAAAGTCGAAAGAATACCAATTATAATATCATATTCTGATGGTTAACAACTTTTGGGAGTACCAAAACTAGTTGCATCCACTGGCGCTAACAGAGTGGGGAATTTCGGATAAAATCGTTGCTGCATGTTTTGATACAACTGCATCCAATTCCGGAAGATTTAACGGTTCGGCAGTTTTGTTAGAACAGTTATTGGAACGCAGTTTGCTTTATCTTCCATGCATGCATCATATATGTGAATTATATTTACGAGCTGCTTTTGAATCAAGTGCTGGATCTTCAAGCGTTAGTGTCCCTCTTTTTGAACGATTTCAAATAGCATGGGCCAAAATTGACCAAAAACTCTTTAAATTTGGTATATTAAATGATTATGTCGCCACACGTATAAACAAAGAAAAGAATCAAATCATTGATTTCTGTCGATGTCAATTGAAAAAAGATCATTCAAGTGATGACTACCGCGAACTATTAGAGTTAACAATTCTCTTTTTGGGAATAGTTCCGGAAGGCCATCATTTCCGACCGCCTGGCCCTATGCATTATGCTCGCTAAGGCAATTTATACACTAGCTATACCTTTTTCGAGAAGTCTTTCGTTTAACTAAACACGAAGAAACGTATTTGCGTGATGTGTCTGTTTTTATAGTGCAATTTTATGTACAATTGTGGTTTGGATCCCCGTTGGCAGTTGATGCTCCTAATAGAGACTTTCAATTTATTCGGGTTATGTA
Organism: Drosophila burlai; assembly: GCA_008042655.1. Classification (NCBI taxonomy): domain Eukaryota; kingdom Metazoa; phylum Arthropoda; class Insecta; order Diptera; family Drosophilidae; genus Drosophila; species Drosophila burlai. The sequence goes on along the minus strand of VNJT01009717.1, from coordinate 5,346 downwards.
CAACTATGGAGAAGTGGACGAGAGGATTTCAATGGCAGTGCTCAAAAAGACATGGTATCATTTATGGTACCTGGCAGACGAAAATATGACATTGGCCCTATTCGATGATAACGTTACTGTCGCAGAAAAACGAGAATTGGCACAGCGCTTATTAGCCTTTGTGGATGATACAGACAAGGATGAACATTCCGTTAAGCGCATTTATTTAAAAGTACGACATTTGTCAACTTTTGTTTCAAAAAAATTAAGTGATTTCATTACATCAAATAGTATTTCGTTTTTCGACCGACGAATATCAAAAATTATTACATGTTGTCAAAGAGTATACAAAGAATCCCCATTTAGCAGTATGAAATTGCTTAAAAATTAATTAAAAATAAATTCTTATATATTTTAAATATATTTTATCATTTAAAACTAAAATAAAGTTGATTATAGCAATTTGCGACCTAAAATCGTAAATGTTCACAAAAAAAAACAGAATTTTAACTAAAAAATACAGAATTTTAGCCAAACAATGCCTATATCAAACTTTTGGTTAAGAAAGGCACCTCTAAACATTATCCGATCGGGCTAAAATTTTACAAATTTAATTTTTACACCAAAACGAACAATTTGAGAGCATGAAACCCTGAGAATTCGTACTTTCGCAAATAAGCCGAACCCCAATTGTACACATAAGCTTGGGACACACTCTTAGGCTAAGTGTACATACTTAGGCTAGGTACACGCTCTCTTACACACTACGATTCTAAGAACACGCACTCTCTTACACACACACTCTCTTGCACTCATTAAGACTGACAAGATTAGAGAACAGCCCGAAGAGTTCGAAGCGCAGAGAACGGACCGACAGAAGAGAGGCAAAGCTTGTGCCAAAAACCACTACCGCTGCTACCCCGTCAAAGGATTAAGCAGAGCAGAGGATACAGAGCCCGCACTGCGCAGGCGCTGAAGCAGGATGAAACGGGAAACGACGCAAAAGCTACGATCGGCACGCGGGAGATAGGCAAACGCAGCAGGCGAGAGCAGGCGCGGGTTTTTCTTTGTTTTGGGTGAGCATGGCCCCCGGCCATAATTATATTTAATAAAATGCTGGCCGCTGGCCCTAGTACAACCACGACCTTCCTTCTTTTGGTTTGGTCAAGTAGGTGAATACTGGAGAAAATTCTAGCTTTTGGAAGGAAGTGTTTTTATACAAGGAATCTGGAGGAAACAATCCATTTAATGAGTTGGCAACCTTTTTTTTGATGCTTCTAAGTTTATCGTGGTCAAATGCAATGGTAAAACGTATATTTACTCAGGTCAATCTTGTCAAACCCAAACTTCGAAACAGAATGCAATTAAGAACATTGAGTTCTATTTTGGACATAAGGTATACCTATTACACATTCGATTTTTCAATTAAATATGGTCGATATTCATAAATAATAATTTCAGATACGGAATGCAACAAGCTTGACAATGCTGTAAAAACGTTGATTACAACGTCCCAAATAAATGGGCTCAGATAAAGATAAATCATTATCTTTAAAACTATGATCATAAAATAAAATAGTACTATTTGTTGTGCTATTTTTTTTTTTTTAATATAGCTATTTTTGGATAATTTTGTTATCCTACCCAGCTATAAACGACGACCCATAGTTAGCAATACTGAACATCCTATTTACTTATTTCGGACACCTTAGTAGTTGAGAAAGGCTTTTGTATCCGAACTCCCATTAGGAGTACGCGTGGGCCATGATTCAGTTCCTGCCGAGCAAGGTTCAAACAGCCGAACTCGCGCTTAGTAGCATAAAAGCCAAGCTTCAGCTATTGATAGCGAATCTTGATGAGGACCAGGGTAGCCGAGCAAGGTTCTCGTAGACTAGAAGTGGGCTAAGGTTCAGCTCTTGCTAGCGAAAATTGATGAGGGAGGGAATAGAGGGAGGCTCGAAGCCAAACTTACTCCAAGCAGCATGAACTTGTAGGAGAGGACCTCCCGTACTCGCCCAGTCGTGATCACAACCACGGACAGTCCGCAATAGATCACGTGTCCCACACCCGAAGGCAGACCCGACACCCAGGGTACCACGAAGCCGACTAACCCGCCCCAGCATCGCAGAGTCGCAGGTTCCCCTACCAATACAGGGTATCACAATTTCTCCCTTACAGGAAATAAACAACCTAATTAAACCGAACATTCACTTTTTACTTGGTATTTTTGAGACTCAAGGGGCCGGAATGAATAAATTCTGTGTGAGCCCCGACCACGGCGAGCTAAGCCGAGCAGCCCAAAAGAGGGTCCCTACAAAAGGTATAAGGATATAGTCGCCATTTTTGTATAATATTAAAACCGAGAACTGACAAAGTTATAATTTTTTCTCTTAAATTGTCATCTTGTTTCAATGGTAGCTTTATATAGAAAAGTATAAGAAAAATTTGTTTTGGTCATAATTACGGTTAGTAAGACTCTCTTTGCCATCCATACTGTCAAAGAGGCGGATGTAATCACCACACAAAACTCTTAAGGTTCATGTACCTCAAACTACTATTATTATTACTAGGGAGATATAAGTTCTAAATATTAGTCGAGCAACGTGAAAATTGTGCAGTCTTAGCCAGAAGGCGCACTCCATGGTACCGTGATTTAGCTTGTGTAGAAAGACTGTCATAAGTTTGAATTTGGTGCTGTTGAGATGTAATAAGTTAGCACAACACCATGCTTGAAAGATGTAAGTCTGACTGGCATGAGCTGACCTTATACTGCAGGCATAGTTTCACATCGTAAGCGTACAGTTCTACAGTTGGTTAGGGCAAGGGGAAGGTCATTGATAAACAATGTAAATAGCAGTGGCCCAAGGTGGCTGCCTACTGGGACACATGCTGTTTCGGGTCCTGTGCGAACTGAACCCTATAACGAGTCAAATAATTATAATAACACCTTGGCTGAGCATGAATAATTTCGAATGAGCATTTAGATATTTAGAAAGAAGAGTTTTAGAGCCATTATTAACATATAATTCTATAGAAATAAAACATAAAACGTCTGTAAGAATTCTAAAAACTCGACTTCCAGGCAACCGATTTGAATGGGTTCTTTTCTGTTGGATTCGTATTTTCTGGGAGCAAAACTCGGGCTTTGAAAAAATCCTTTTTAGCGACAAAACCAACACCACTGGAGGCTCTGTGCGACGAAATCTACATTCTTTTGATATTTAAGAGCTGATCATTTAATTTGTAAGCAATATTTCTTTCATTTTTTTTGTTAAAATTAAACGAGTTTTCGTAGTGAAAATCTAGAAAGTGTAACGTGTAAAGACGGGTGCTGTGCTAAGACTCCTAGAATCGGTACTTGCGGGGGCACGCTATAGGATCCGGCCTTGCTCGTCGGCTTGATTCGCGAAAACAGTTTAAGAAATAGGAAAGATGATCACGCTCCTTAGAGCTAGGCTCTGGTGACCCCTTTTGAACATTCCTACGCACACGAATACATCAGCCATGATTTATTCGGATTGTACAGATACCATTGGGACAAGCTCACCAATAATACTTAGAATAAGGAAGGAATTGTCCTCCGGTAATTAATAGAATTAAATAACTAGAATTTAGACAATCGGGCTAATGTTTTTCTTCAAGGTTTATCTTCTTATTAATAAAGGGCACTCGCCACATTATAGTTCACTAATATTCCCGTTTATTAATGTTATCGACTTTAGTCGTGTTCATAAATCAGACTCTATTAATTCAATGCTTTAACAAAAATCTTTCAACTCTCATCAGAGTAATTTCCTAAATTATCGTTACGTTCGTCGTGGCAAGTTATCTTTAAGAGACGTCGGAAAATTCTTACTTTGGTTTTAAAAACTCACTGTTCAATTTCTTATCCAACGACGAAGATCGATCTCCCGATGGTATAATCTGAAAGAAAAGAGAGATCACGCGAGCCTTTTGCTCAGCACGAGAATGTACCCTAAAGGAATTTCCCTAACAGCTCTCTTATTAGCCATGTAGTTGGAGCTCTTGCCTTGACCTACGCAATTAAAGATTTTACTTTGATAGGATAACTTAAATGATATTAACTAGTATATAGACTTCCTCAATCTTAGGCAGATATATGTACATATGAATTTAAATAAGGACTGGCTTCAGGTCCATTTGTTGATGTCCTGGCGACCGATTTATCAAGTCAAACTAATTAGGCACAGCGCCGCGGACCGACAAGGAAAGCCCTTCTCTGCTTGTCTTAAAGACGCACGGGTATTTAAATCATCAAATTATCGGAGGTATACGGTTTGAGGAAAACTGTCTTTTTTCTGGATAAAGCCTCCAACGGCTGAATGAACTTCTTGGTCTACAAGAGGCTAGCGGACGAAAAGGAGGCTAACAGGAACCTCCTGGTCGCTTTGCATAGGCGCACACGCGGCTCTATGGCGAAGGCATTGGGTCTCACTAATGGCTGGTGCAGAAAGCCTCGCGAGGTTAAAACCGGCACTGGAGCTGCGGTTCCTCTTTGCACAATCACTGCTACAGGTCACCGAGGCACATCCGCACTAGAAACTCCTAACGGCTCGTTGGTGATCTCTCGAGGAGACAACTCCGAGTTAAGAACATACTGGTCACAAATTTAATATCCCATGGCGATCCTCCTGGACACAAATTAATCGTTAATGGTGATCCTTCTGGAACTCCTTAAAGGTATTCTGGTCTTCCTGCAGGGGTGGCGTCTGCAGGAGCACCCCTCAGGGACTCTCTCGCCGAGCGCCCGATGCAGAGCGTCTCGACCAAAACTGGCCCAACATTGTGAGCGAAGTGCATGGGATCGCAGAAGCATGGCGACAAAACCAACACCACAGGAGGCTCTGTGCGACGAAATCTACATTCTTTTGATATTTAAGAGCTGATCATTTAATTTGTAAGCAATATTTCTTTCATTTTTTTTGTTAAAATTAAACGAGTTTTCGTAGTGAAAATCTAGAAAGTGTAACGTGTAAAGACGGGTGCTGTGCTAAGACTCCTAGAATCGGTACTTGCGGGGGCACGCTATAGGATCCGGCCTTGCTCGTCGGCTTGATTCGCGAATACAGTTTAAGAAATAGGAAAGATGATCACGCTCCTTAGAGCTAGGCTCTGGTGACCCCTTTTGAACATTCCTACGCACACGAATACATCAGCCATGATTTATTCGGATTGTACAGATACCATTGGGACAAGCTCACCAATAATACTTAGAATAAGGAAGGAATGTAACATTGTCCTCCGGTAATTAATAGAATTAAATAACTAGAATTTAGACAATCGGGCTAATGTTTTTCTTCAAGGTTTATCTTCTTATTAATAAAGGGCACTCGCCACATTATAGTT
>VNJT01009715.1:0-49192 GCA_008042655.1 Drosophila burlai | reverse complement strand
CTCCATTCGGCTTTATCGTTTCCAATCAGAATGTACGTATTTTGGCGGGTCATCGTCCGATTAGAGAACTGGGACTTCTTGGCCAGAAACGCACTCAAGTTCAGCCAGATATAGAAACAGATATAGAAAAGCTTTGAAGCGAGCACGGGGAACAACAAGTTCGAGATTGTTATTTTGTGTGATTTATTGAGGTATATTATAAATATCTCTAGCAATGAACTTGTTGCACTCCAAGATAATTAAAAATATCCCATTTATCGTTTAAATATTGATATTATCGAAGCATCACACAAATTTTTAAAAATTGTTAATGCAATTTGGAGAAGAAATCCGATAGGATATATAACAAAGAGAAAATCGATTTATTGCACTTTAAAACTTCGATTTATGTATTGTCCTTTACGGCTAATATGGAAACATAATTGATATACTTAATTCTAATTGCTTTTCCTAGGATACAACAGTGTTTTTCTTGCAGTGTTCTACCTAAACGGATTACTGAGTAGCCAGAACATATTATTAAAATGAATCGATGCGGGAAAGCAAATAAACGGACTTTTTTCCCAGTTACCAATTGACAAGCGCTGTAAAATATTACATTGCCCTGTATCATGCCATTAATATTGAATAGCACACACGGGCAACGCTACGAAGGCAGAGAAAAAAGAACCGAAACAGGAGGAACCTAAATAAAAAATCCTCTTTGCAAGCATGTCAGTTAATAACAGCGTACAAATTGTGGCAGATGACAACAACACGGCGGAAAAGCGGGAAAACGGGCAGGCGGGCAGGGCTGGCTAGGTGGAAATGATTGCTGCAATGGGGAATACTAGTACGAATACGAATATAAATGCATGGAGGCGACTCGGCACTGTGGCACCTGGCTCCTATTACATGCGCACTGCATTATTACAAAAGGCTCCACAAAAAAGCAGAAATTGCAAATAAAAGGTAATATTAAAAGCGGCAATTTTCCGCGGAGCAACACAGCCGCAGTAACAATTGCTCCGGGGCACCTAACCCACCAGCAACAAGAGCAACAAGAGCAACAAGAGTAACAACAGTAACAACGGCGTGTGGAAAAAGGGGGAAAATGGTGGAAAGTTGCCTACGTTTTGCGTGCCATATGCGAGTTGGAAAGGATTTCCGGTTTTTGTGCCGTGGCCTTTTGTAAATTGTTTTGTTATGAAAATGCAGCGAGCGGCGAGCGTCGATCTCGGCTAATGGCCGGCTCAATATATTATTTAATATGCATCGGTAATGGTCATGTTTTATTTAAGCTCCCTTCGGGGGATACCCTTTCACAGGTTTCCTGAAAGTTGGCGCCCCGACGTTGTCCTGACAACCGCCGCCAAGGGAGAAAGCAATAAGTCAAGGCGAAGACGGGATTGACTGGGGGCTTAGGTCAACATTAGTTTCTTTGGCTGGCATTCAGGCTTTCCTTTCATTTACTATGTCGAATATCCTCAGATCAGCAGTGCTCCTTCGTTATTGAATTCGAATTCATATATGAAGGAGTTTTAATAATCTGACCAGGGCAGAGGGCCCACAGGAAGAAGGTCCTGCCGAAATGCAAAAGAAAAGCCCGGCTTGCACACCAAAAGAATCCATTCAATTTGAGCATATGGGTTTATAGGAGCAGGAATGGGGATGGAGTACCAGTGAGGGGCAAACAGGATACACCAAGGGAGGGGCGAATGGGGCTGCATGTCGAGTATTTGTACTCAGGTTCGAACCCCGCGCTCAACTCAGTTTTTGGATCGCTTTCTGGCTGCCTTTAACCTCAAGTGCAGCTCGGCGGCACCACTGCCATTGCCACTGCCAGTGCCACTCCTGTACCTTTCCCTTGCCCATTTCTGGCCGGCTCCTGCTTCGTTCGACTCCTGCTTCTGGACGTTTTAGCCATGGCTTTGTTTTCGGGTTCGCTTTTGCTTGCCGCCTTTTTGCAACGTTTACGTTTTGTGCTCTTGCCCCAGCGAAGTTAATGCCAGTTGTTGTTGTTTTTGTTGTGGCACTCTATGCTATATAGACACATACATTTATATATACATATATATATATATATTATGGTATTATGGGTAGACTAAAGGGCTATGTGTGTGCGGTGGCTTGTCGTAGGCCGCCCGATGTTGCTGTTGCTTATCCTGTATGTCATTGAACCCAGTTAAGAATCGGCAGGGAACTCTCCACATGTACCTGGGATTGCATGTCAACCTAGGCAAAAAAAAAAATGTGAAATAGGGGAAGTAAGCCCAGTAAGAGCCGGTGCACAGAGCGAAAAATTACAGACTATCTTACCACAAATCTGGGTGCATTTTTGTGTTAAATTTAAATATATTTAGAGTATTTGAGTATTTGAGAACAACTTTGAGAGATTCCTGATCGAAGCTTATTATTATATCTTATTATTTATTTCCTGTTTTGAGTTTTCTGAATGCTGTTTTCTCTCTGTGCTGGCACCGAAAGGAGCCGAAGGGCTGCCTGCCCTTTTGCACCCCCACCGAAACTTCTCGCACTTGACTTTATGCAAGGTGCAAGGGGTCAGGAGTGGGATATGGGGCAGGACATGCCTTTGACAAGTTTTTCGCTTAATTTCCACAGCTACAACAACAAGCAGGAGCAGGACTAGGGTAGGGAGCAGGAGCTGGGCCAGGAGTACGGGCAGAAGCAGGAGCATAAGCAGTTTGAAGCTTGAGCATAAATGCCAAAGTGGGTAAAAGTAACACAGCAGGAGAAATGTAAACAAAGTGCAGTTCCTAGTTGTTGCACATTCACCTCGATATTGTTTGCACCCGGCGCCATGGCAACCCTTCCGCACAGGCACAGGCAACTCTAGGCCCGCATACCATACAAGGGAATTACGTAGAGCCAGAGACTTGAAAGGGTTCAATCAGAAGTTCAATTACAAACTTTTAGCTACCACTCTTGGGGTTTCATTTAATTATTTGTACTTGATTTCTCAAGCATTCTCAGATCCATTTCGATATATTTTACCTGCTGGATGAAGAGACTAATGAGGCTGGCGGGGGCATCTCTCCAGCAGGTAATACCCAATAGAGGAAGAGCAGGCAGAGCTGGCAACTTTGTAGCCATAACCGGCGGCTAATTCGTGCTTTAAAGCACACATCACGATGGAATTTGGCAAAAGGGGGGCCCCTCATAATTTTAGAGCCGGTGCCCGGTGCCTGGTGGATGTGGCGGATAAAAGCAGCATCTATTCAGCACTTGCCCCCGAGGGGCTCTGCACCGGAGCAGCATCTATGAGGTTGTGCTCGTGCTGCTGCAACTGCAACTGCAGCTCGTTCCCATTCCCATTCCCATTTGCCGACATGTAAAATGATGCGTAAACAATATTCTGACGCATCATTAAAAACGCCCGAACGAGGCGCAGCCAGGGAAGGCTGAGGAGGAACCCGGCCTGAATCTGAATCAGCGCGTCCAGTTGGGAATCGGTTTCAGGCCCTCTGTGTGAGTGTAATGATCATGTTTTTGCACACGGCGAACACGATGATGATGACGCATGTGGTCAAGGAACTGCCCTGCCTCAACGGCAAAGGCAACAATAACAATTTCTATGCTACTCGGACCCCGAAGATCAGCGGATATATACACATGGCCGGGCTTTCCGAAGGAGGAGGAGCTGAAAGGCGGTGCAGAGTGGAGAACGGGATCGTCATGTCCACCTTCACGCGCTGCAATCGAGTTCAATTGCCTCGGCGAGTACGCAAGCGTTCTGCCCTTTCTCCATCTCCATCTTCATCTGTGTCCCCATCTTCCCCAGAGCCCCAGAGCCTCCTCTCTCGCGGTCTCTCTCTCTCTCTCTCTCTGTGGGGAATACACGAACATGGCTGAATGTATCGCTTAATCGCTCGTTCGTTCCTCCGGCTGTGGGCTGTTGTTGTGGATGTCTTGCGGAGCAGGAGGACCACGAGGAAGGAGGAGCCGAGCCGGTGGTGCGGCGTGCTCACTGCTTATTTATGCTGATCTCTGTAATGAGATATAATGCCGGCCGGCCGGCCAAAAAAAAAAAAAAAAGGAAAAGCACAAAAGCACAACCAACGGCAACAATAGCAATGGAAAAACAACAAGCTGGCCAAGATTAAGAGTCAGTAACTCCTAGAAGGCACTAGTAGGGACAGCCGCCACCTGACCAAGGGACAGCGAACTCAAAACTCTGGCCAAGGGAAAGGCTTCACCAGGGAGTCAGGGGAGATTATCTCCTTTTTAAGTGAGTTTCAAGTCCAGGTTCCCAGGTAGAAAAGCTAAAATTCTTTACCATATCAAATTTGCCGCGTATTTCTGATGGGGAAATATAAAGATTTTCTTTATTTATAATATTTAAGTAAATAAAAGGTACTTTTTTATATGATAAACTTTATAAAGCAAACTCAAAAGTCTGCTAAATGCTGAATTTACTTTTATCTCTTATACATTTTGTATATACACTGTGTCGAATCGGGGTAAGGCACACGGAGTACTCATTTATAGTATAGTTTTTATGGCACTGCATATTGCTGACAGCCCGTCCACTTCCATTGTGTGCGATCGGCGACGGACAAACATCATTATCAGCATTTGGGACACAGTCGCGTCGTCATCATCATTATCGAGCTGCATTCGTGATTGTTGTCGCATCAGCCAGGGGAAAAGGAGGAAAAGCCAAAGCCAGAGCCAGAATCGAAATCAGAAACAGAGAACCCAGTTGATAAGTCGTGCTCGGCTGCAATGGCGACAGAAGCGTAGCAAGAGCCTCAGCCTCTGGAGCTCTCCGGCACAAAGATCTCGCTTGCCAAAGCCACTCACGTATGCCGGCCGAAACCACATCTCGCCGAGAATCCCCCCCATATATATACACATATAGTATATATGTATGTACATGGTGGAACTGACCTGGACAAGAATCGCTGAAGAAGACGGTGAAGTGACGAAGCGGATCCTCAACACGCTGACAGAATCAGCAAACAACAAATATTATGCATACAGCTGATTCAGATTGGAACGAATCTGGGCTGGGATGATGGCACAAGATGGAATAGGATGGGCTGCAGTGGGCGGGGGACGTGCTCTGCCGAACTGAAGTGAACTCCATGCGTGGATATTAATGACCGGCCTCGACCCCGGACAAGAACAACAGCAACAGCAACGGCAACAGCAAAGGCAACGAACGTGCCCAAGTAATAAAGAAATCTTTGCAATGTTGCGCGGGGGCGGTTGGTTCGCTGGTTGACTTGCTTCGCTGGATTGTTCGATGGTTGGATGCCGGCTGCTTCTTCTTGGAAAGCAAGCACAGAAAAAAAAAACAATAAAAAATATATATAAAAAAAGGAAAGAAAGCAAGAACGCTGGGGAGGCAATTGGCAAGCGCGTCGAAGAGGCGCATAAATTACAGGGAACACAACAAGCACGTCGGGCATGGGGACTCCGGCTCTGCAGTGGCGGTTTCCGGGAGGGAACCTGGGAAATTAAACACCTAGCTCTAGGAACAATGTATTAGCCATGGTAATCATAATACTTAACACATTAATTATCTATATTTTTAGAGCGAAACCAGCCACAGTGAACGATGATCGATTGGCTTTTTAGCTAATTTGAGTAAGTTCTAGATTGCATGTCAAGTTAATGGCCGATGTGCACATTAAATATATTTTTTAATATTTAATTTGAGCCTGGAAGGGGTCTGTCTGTGTCTGTAAGCCCCCTTTAAAAGCCTGACATAAATAAGCCCCTGATTTGCCGGAGTGAGATTCTCTGTGGCAGGAAATGCTGCTGCCTCTGCTGCTGCCTCGTTGACATTGCCCCCTCGGCTCTTGTTTTGTTCTGCTTTTCCTTTTTTCCCGCGGAAACACACCCATCATCAGCTGATGCAGAAATTTTACTTAATTTTTTAATTGCCCCAGCGGTGTTTTCTTTACCAGCTCCGCTTTGTTTTTGTCTGGCAATTAAAAATGCGTAACGCGGCAGCGTCTGCGGAAGGGTGCCTTTGTACTGTCCGCCTTTTTTTTTCAGCTGTTATTTTGCGACCTAAGCTAATGAGTTGATTGCCGGAGCAACATTCGTGAAAAATAAATAATTAATAAATAAGGCAGCAAACCTCTACGCTCCTTGTTTCCTGTCTCAGAAATCACTTAATTTATGACTTACGGTTAACCAGATTGCAAGCCCAACGCGAATGGAGACTCACCTGGAATGAAACAAAGAAAAACAAAACAATTAGTATAGAAAATACTCTGGAAAGAGCTCAAGTTTTCATTGGGGACAAGTTCCTCTTGCCCGAACCCTTCCGCATAAGTGTCCCCCTGCATATATGCATATATAACTTTTGTTTATCTTATGAAAGTTTCTTTCTTCATGGCGTTTTCCATGTTTGCCAGGCCAAAAGAAGTTGGGGAAACAACCCAGAGTAACAAAAACAACAAAATACTGTTCGAGATGCATCTAAATTAAAGCAACAACAACCACAATGACAAGAGCCTTCCTTAACTAAAGGCAACAAACAACTGAAATAAGCAGCTCTGGACAATTGAAGGCAGGACGGAGAATTGTCCAGGCCAAAACCAGATGATAATAATGACGATGCCGGCACAGAGGGACTCTCGAGGGTATCAGGGGTAGGAGCTGAAGTTGGAGCAAAAGCAGGAGCAGAAGCAGGAGCAGGAGCAGGAGCAGGAGCAGGAGCAGGAGCTGGAGCCGGAGCCGGAGCCTAGCCCAACATTGTTTTTCTTCTCCTCACGGCCTGAGCTGGCTGTTGTTTTTCGGCTTTATATCTGCGCCTCAGAATCATGTCGCGGAGCCAGTGAGCAACATGTTTGTGCAACTTGCGAGTGCTGCGGCACTCGGCACAGCAGCAGCCAAGCCTCAGATGTTGATGTTGTTGTTGAGGCCCGTGTGCCATATACTTACATAGTCGCTTGCTAATGCACAGGGCGAAAATTTGTAGTGAAATATATATACTTATTCTTATTTAAACTTTTTCAAAGTATCTCCAAATATCATATAACACAAATAATAATAAATAAATATATTTTTTGTACTTCGAGCAGGATTCCTTTTTCTCAAAGTCTTTGATTTACTATATATTTTATATCTAAAGTACCCCCCATTTCGTTTCCGTGTGCCCAGTCATGTTGCTGCCGCAGATAAGTTGCTGCTGCTGCTGCCACTTGCCATTGAAGTTGCTCATCAACTTTGGGTTACCAACACATGCGAATGCGAAAGTCGCAGCTTGTTGCATTTAGTCATCGCAGCTCCCTCCTATATGTGCATCCCCCCGATATCTGCGATCCCCCCTGAATTCGCTACGTTCCACTTCAACACCCGTCGACCCGGCACACTGCCTTTCCCACAGAAAAACGTAGAGTGCAACAGAGTTCGTTCCACTCGATTTTCCCCCCGCCGCCACCCGGAGACCGCCGCCGATAGCCGCAGTTTCCCCGCTGGCTTTTGTTTTGATTTCGTGCAGTTTGTTTTGCTTTTCATATTTCTTCTGGATTTTGTATTTTGCTCATCGTTCGCTGGCTCGCACTCTGGCTCAGGCGAGGGGTGGAGATGTGGAAACTGAAACTGGATGTGCACTCGTGACGTCACAGCGAGGGCATTCACTTTTCGTCAGCAGGAGCAGCAGCAGCAGCAGCAACATGTTGCCGACAACAATCTGCGGCTGCCACATTTGTCTTTCACCGCTCGCCGCCATTGTCCACTTTATGAGCCACGAAATTCAAATTTACACATCGATAGCGAGGCGAAGCTCGGGAGCTGCACTCATTGTCACGATAAATCAATTGGCCTCTGTGCCCCCGTTTCAGCAGTAACGTAGCGGCAGCAACATCGGCAACATTGGCAACATGGCTCGCCGGCGGATTGGAGGCTGCTGTGCCGCTGCCACTCTGAGCTCCTTGTCGGCATCGCTCGTTCACGGTAGCAACATGCAGCTGACACTTACGTATGTTAATGTTGACAAAAGAGTCAAGACAAGAGCAGCGGCGGCACCAACAATGGCCCCATCAATTCGTGGGGGGAAAGTGGCCAAGAAATCGAGACCAAGTCGGGGGGGCAGATACTCGAGTGGCAATGGTGACCAATGCACGAGGTTTAGACTAGTTTCTTGGAAGGAAAAGTGTCCAGAATCAGCAGGGGAAAAGAGTTAAGGCTGAAACCTTCACTATATATTTTCTAAAGAGTATTTATATGAATTTAGTTAAAGTGTCTTTATGCTTTCTTCATTCTTAAACTCTATGGTTTTATCTCGTTTTCCCATTCAAAATGTTATCTTTATTTTAATCACATTTTTTCTGTGAAAATAAGATCTGATTGGCTCTAAAACAACGCCCATTAGCAGCACTGTAACCCCCCTCTCCCAGGGGTACAACTGCAACATTTCTATTTGATTCGATTTTCCCGGAACATGCCCGGCCGCTTGACCCCCTTTAGTCGCCTTCCCTGGCGATTTATATGCGGGTCGCATGCAAAGCGCCATGTCAACAAATCAGCCTGGCAACATACACGGCCACGCCCCCGAACACCGCCCGACGCCCCCCTATCGTGACGCGTCAGTAATGCAATTATTTTGATTTTTGTTAAACATATTTCCCCGCTTTCTGTCTGTGGAGCAGAGCTCTGTAGCCATGGCATGGCAAGAGCAAATAAAAAGCGGCTGACATTTTCATTGGAGCGAACTCCTGGCCGCTTGCCGGCTGGCTGGGGATCATTAGGCGCACCCCGGGGCCATTAATTTGAGCCGGCCGAAAAGTGTTTGCCAATATACGAAAACACGAAGCTAAAAAGGCCAGCGCACGAGGAGCAATTGGTAGGAATTGGAAGGAAACCCGGGAGAGGCAGCTGAGAAAACAGTCAGCTAAACGCAGCATTTAAGATAAATCCGCGTCGATAGCCGCAGACCAGGAGAAGTAGAAGTAGTAGAGAAGCTCGGGGAGCTCGAGGAGTTAGTTGGGGGAATGGGATAAGGGAATGGGAATAGGACAGAGCAAAATGGCCATCAAGTTCAATGCACAGAAACAAGTTGGCCAGAACCAGAACTTGGCCAAGAGCACAAGCACGGAGCCAAGTCATGGCGATGCCTTTTTGCTTTTGAACCCCTGAAGAGGGTATTATCATCGGCGGGGCCATCAAGTGTGGGCCTTTGGGCGACTTTGGACTGGGATCTACATGGACTTGGACTTGGGATTGGGCTCAATCCAAGCAAGTCTTTAATTTTTACGAGTTTTAGAGGTCTAGATCACAGTGTTCTCTTATTTTTCTTCGCTTTTAATCAGTTAGGGCATTAACAGCCTCGGTTCTTCGTTTTTTTCTTTTCTTTTCTTTCAGTTTTCTGCCTTAAATTAACTCTCCTCATCATGGTCTCAGGTTCAATGCTCCATTTAGACTGTGGACAGTTGCAGGCACTGCATCGCGCACTGCTGGGCGGTAAATCAGAAAAATCAACACATAAAAACTAAACAATCGCCTCATTAATTACAATTAGAAGTGTTTATTGCACAAGCGCGTCCATAAAACGGGGAGAAGAAGCTCTGGCCAAAGGGGCTTGCGTCATCATCAATCTTTAGCCGGGCGCAGAGAGAGAGACAGAGTTGGAGAGGCTGGAGGTTGAGACTTCGAGAGTCCAGTGATCGTAGCGACAGCATCGCGCTAGTCTTGGCCAAAGACTGGAGACAGACGACTGGAGACTCTGAAGACTGATGTCTTGGAACCTGGGGACTCGCGAGACACCCGTGGGGCAGCCTCGGGGGCAGGCTGTAGGATTCATCAATCAACAGCTGTCACTGTCGCCGGCAGCCGGCCGGTTTGCTCCAACTCCAACTTCATTGCTGTCCCGGGATCTGTCTCTGGTCCAAAGCCGGGCTGTCACTCTGCGCGGCGCATGCGCAGCCGTCTTGGCCAACAGCAGCTTCCTGTTGTTGACCAGGCCGCGTGGCCGGAGCTGTGACTCGCTTCTGATTGCGAGTGGAAAATTGCCACTCCGCTTTTTATGCAAATGCCTCGCCGTAATTGTTGCACGAATATTGCATAATCATGACACATTACAAATGATCCGCCGATTCCAGCATGCCCGAGTCATCATCAATGTCACGCCTCATTAGCGGCACAATCGACATCATCGGAATCAGAAGCTCGCCCCTGTCGCCACTGATTTGTGTCAGAAAGTTTTCAGGAAGGAATCCGGGGAATTGCACTTTAAGGTGGATCTCAAAGTGGAGCGGCAGCGGCGAGGACTCTCCTCCATTCCAGGCCATTTGGCTCCAGTCACGCCCACGGTCCGGATCTGGGTTCTATTTTCAGGCCGCTGTTGACTGCCTCGCTGACTCCCATCCATTTACCGGGCCGCCATTTATTTTTACCTTTGGCCAACACCTTTCTATGGCAGAGCAAAACAGCATCTGGCCATTGGCTTTTTAAATATTTAAGCAGCCAGGGGGAGCACACGAGTCCAGGACGCCGGTTCCGGTGAGTGTCTCTCACCTGTCGCGTTGACAAAACGCTTTCCCACGGCAACGCCCACAAAGGACCACGGTTGTGGGTGAAAAGGGTGAGGCAGAGGCAGGGGCAGAGGCAGGAAAATGTATAAGCTGAAACCTTCGAGTGATTACGGAGAGAAAATGGGGAAACCCTGCAGATTGATTGGGTTTTGATTTATCTCAGAGGGAAGTGTTTCTTGAATGGTTTTATCTTTATTTTTAGCTTTATTCTTGAGTTCTATATATTGTATCTATTTTCTTTTTTAGAAATCGAGCTTATAATTATATATATTTTGAATATTAATTAAGGGTTTTTCAAGCTTCTGCTAAGCTAACCTATTAGTAGCCTTACAATTTATTTCCTGTGTAGGATTTGGCTTTGGCTTTTATAATACATATAGGATGACCTGCGGCGCTGCCTGGACGTGCGGACAAAACTGTCTATATGCGAATAAACTCCGTCTATCAAATGACAACAACGCTGAGGAGGAGCTAGAGCCGGGGCAAAATGTCCCTTTTTGCAGAGAGCATCCTTTGTGCCGTGTCAGCAAACTAGATACGCTTCCCAGTGCCATTTATTTATCTGTGGCCCCTTTTCGCTTTAGCCCGCTTTTCCAGCTTTTTCAGCTTTTCCCCGATCTCCCCCTCGATTTGGTCGCTAGCTTTTGACGCTTTATTTCCGTATCCGTTGCTGCGAGCGGCATTTTGTTTATCCGCAAAGCGAACCCAACCAAAGACAGTTGGAAAGAAAGCACTTTAATGTAATTGCGAATCTATCTGAAACGAAATATTCCCTGTAGTCACTTCAATCGCTAACTGGAAACTTGGTCAAGAGCCGCTCACTCCCCACTCCCCACTCTGCTTAGCGTGTCCCCCTCCAGGGATGATAAGCGGCTCTCCGGGTCCGGTGACCGCTTGCAAAGGCATTTCTGCATTACTCAGAGTTGTGAAATTGCATTGTGAGTAAGGCAACCCGATCCGATGAAGCGATCCCTCGCCGACTGGCGGTGCACTTCACTCATCTAATTGGCCATAAGCCCCACCGTTTGTGCACCACCACCGACTAACCAACCCACCAGGCACTTAACCCCTGCAGAAATGGGGATTGCGAGGTACGGAAAGGCCCCTCGTGTGCGGCGACATGTCAAAGTAACATTTAACGGCTTTGATGTTTGTCAAATGGCATTTTAAACAAATGCAACTGGCACACGGGGCAATAAAAGGCCGGAGCAGTCCCAGTAGGAGCATAAATAAATAAGGCTATAATTTACGCTTTTCAGGTGGAAATTGCACGCAATGTCCCCCGCACTTTTGCCGCTTTTTTCTCCACTTATATGTACATATGTATACCCAGCCAGTTAGCCAGTTTGGGCGGGATTTATGAGTGCAAGGCACAACACTTTGGTGTAAAAATAAAAAGAAAAGAAGGAAACCAGGGCTGTGTGCGTTCCAAGTCATAAAGCAATAATTAGCCAGTAAGCCACCAGCCAATGGTGAGATAAGCTGCACAGAGCGTTATTGGCAAGACAGAAAATGGGCTTCGCTTAATTATGGCACTACCACTATAAATAAATAACGAGTGGAAATGCATGCCAGCGGCTGGTGAATGGCTGGAAAAGCCGTTCGACTCAGACAGCTTGACGCCAGAAGCAAAGGCAAAACGAACACACAAAACCAAATCCAAAACCAAAAGCTGCAAAATGCAAAAAACCCCGTGTAATGATGATGATGAAGCTTTTTGCAAAGCAGTCATAGGCATACCCGTACACAATGGCAATTAGAGTGCAGTGTGTAGTGGCAGTGGAAATTCCCGTTGGCTTAAACAAAAGGCGCAAACACACAAATTGCAGCGGTCGGATTTCAAATAATAACAACGGCGCGTGTAATAAAATCATGGCAGCTCAGGCTGACCTCAAACTGTGGCTGGTTGGCTAAAAGGGAAATGCTAATGACACTGAGTGAGAGGAACCGCTAAGCCAGCTGTTGCAGGTAAACATTTTGGCAAGCTTTTTGGCTTTGCGGAGATTTACAAAAAACTTATCGGCTTAAAGGCCAATGGCGAATGGCAAATGGCAGGTGCCAACTCATTCGCCATCAATCTCCGCGCAGTCAAATCTTATTTTGTTGACTTGTCAAAAGCGCTGACGAACGGTCACCACCACCACCGACACGCCATCTAGCGTGCGGTCTGGGCAACAGCAACCACAACAGCAACGGCCAAAGCAACAATTTGTAATCCTATTAACCCCTTGACTGCAATTAATCAATATTTTGGCCAAAGCCACTTGACCTGCCAAAACACGATTAAAAAGCCATAATTGAAAGTTGTTAAACACAGAAAGAGAGAGAAAGAGAGAGCGGGTGGAGAAGTCATCTGGGGAAAACACATTACGTTTAGTTAATTATTTTAATACCCCAATAATATATACACATGTACATATATGTAGGGCTTAGTTGTCATGGGATCGGTACTAATGGCAAATCAATCAGCTTATGAGGCTCAATACCTGCCAATGCAAATTGCCAGTTAATCCACAGTTGTGTCCACATTTTATGCATTCGCAAATTAGTGGCTTTCATTATAATAATTTTGTATTTTTATTTTATTTTCTTCTCTTTATTTTGTTGCCCATTTCATTTGCGAATTTTGCTTTGTGTGAATATTTTTATGATATTCATTCTATGTGGTTTTTGTTTTGTTCGTTTTGCTTGTTTTTGCAGCGAAATCTTCAAGGCCATGCACATTGAGTGACTCGAGTTTTTGCCTCGATGTTTTTCGCTCGCCGATTTTATATAATTTGTTGTGTTCCCCCCTTTTGTTCGCTCTTCGCGGCGATTGCAACCTGTCGCAAATATTTCGACGCATTTGTTATGCTTAGCTTATTTCATTATGATGATGATGATGGCTGCTTGCTCCGTATATATTTATAAATGTTGCAGTCATTCATCATAAACACCTGAGCACCAGAGCTTACTGCGCCCACAGACTGTAGTCTGTAGCTGCGAACAGGAAGTGGCCTGGCCTGGCCGGAGCTCTAAGCCAAATCGCATTGCAAGGCCAACGGAATCGGTGAGAAATTTAAGTACACTTGACTCCAGCAGTGCCTCCACTCCAACCTGACCGATTGCCCCCAGTCAAGGCTGTTGGCTTATCTTCTGGAGAAAGCGGTTCTCTCTGGTGGCCGTAAATTATTTAATTCCTCCAGCTACCGACCCATCAATTGCAACCTGTTTCGGCGATGACGTGATCTTGAGCGTATCCAAAACCGATTGGCCAAGACCAAGCACTAAGTGGTAATTTATCATTGGCTAGCGAAAAGGAGAAACAAAGTACAGCTATACAAAGCAAAACCAGGAAATATAAACGGAATATCAAAACTGCAGTAAATATTAAGAAAAATATTAGCCAAAAAAGGGTCTGAAACTAACATTGAAGCCTGCTAGTAAATATTTATAATTTCTTTGTATTTTATAAATACTCATTTAGTTATGTTTAAAGATGCTTCCCAGTTGATATATAGTGAATTTAATATATATGCAAACTATAACTTTTGTAATATACTTTCATACAGAAAAATCTTAAATCTTAAATCTTTTAGCTTTCCGTAACACCTTTAATATTTCCTTAATATCTTGTGAATTCCTTAAAATATTTAAGATTTCTTTTCTTTCCTTCTTGTTTATTTTAAATTTGATTTAAATCTATTACTTTTTCTGTATGTCTTTCAGATTTCCTTTCTTTCTAAAAACATTTTTGTTTTATTTCTTAGACGTCTTTGTATCTCTAAGATTTTAATTATTCCTTTAGTTTTCATTTTAATCTTTTAGATTTCCTTGATATCTCTTACTTTTACCTAATATCTTTCAAATTTATTTGTATCTTTTAGATTCTTAAATATCTTTTAGGTTTCCCTTAAATCTTTTAGATTTCCTGTATATTTTTTAGATTTCTTTTCTAACTTTTAGATTTTCTTTATAATTTTAAGTCCTCTTTAAATTCTGTCACTTAAATCTTCTAGATTTCCTTTATATCTTTTAGAACTCTTTTAATTCTTGCAGACTTCTTTAGGATATCTTTAGGACGTACTTTATATCTTTTAAATATCGTTTCATCGGAACAGGAATCAGTAGTAGAAAAGTCTAAGTGTTGCTTTGATCTTGATCTTTTCTTTCGGTGCAAATAAAAATAAAGCGATTTGTATGCCGCAGCCGTTGTTAAGCATTGCGGTTAATAATACTGCCGGCCTGGCCGTAGTTATTGCGAATGTAAATATTTGCGAGAAGCGAATGAACCGAGCAGGGGCGAGCGAACCTCTCGCATTTCGCATTTTGCAATTCGCATTTAGCATTTAGCATTTCGCATTTGGCATCGGTTGAATGCACTGTGGCCTGGAAACAGAAGTCGGCGACGAATAATCGTCATCTAAAATCCGCTCTCTGAATTATTTATGTTTGTATGTACGTAAGTATGAGCGGCTGAAGGATCTGGGGGATACTGGGCCGGGTTCTGGGCTCTCGTTCTTCAAGGGAGCTGGCTGGGATCGACCGGCACTTGTTATGCAAATGCCATTCAAAGGTAAACCGGCGAAGAGCGGTTTTTGCATGTTATTTTTGTTTTGAAATGTATCCAAAAGATACCGAGATACTCGCTACTACTACGGGAGCTGTCGTCATTGGCAGCCGGAGCGTTTGGCTGGCGTCACAACGCCGCTCTGACGACGTTGGCTATTGCTTTCCGGCATTGCAAGTCGCGCACGGGAGCTACAGATACAGGTACAAAGGCAGATACAGATACAGATACAGCGGCAGCTACAGCTAAAGATACTGGCTACGGGCAGGCGAAATAGGTGTGTCTGTGTGGGTGCAGATACAGATACGAACACACACGCGCGTGATACTTTGGCCAGGCAAGCGCATTTTATAAATAGTTGCTGCTGTTGTTGATTTTAAACAGCAACAAAAAGTTGTTTGTTGGCTTCTCCCATATATTTTTTTCTTTTGTCATTGCAAATCGAAAAATAGAAAAAAGATTTTTGTTTTAAATAAAAACAAATAAATACAACATTTTTGATTCAGCAGCTAGCGAGGGGGAGAGATAGAGAGAGAGAGAGAGGCAGAGAAAGGCGAGCGATCGTTTTCAATTTTCGCCGTTGCTGTTGTTGTTAGTCAGCGGCGACGACGACTACGACGGCGGCAGCGACGGCATTGACCGCTAGAATGCAATCAACCTAGTCCAAGGCCAAGTGGCCAGCGGTTTTTATTTTATTATTATGATTATTGTGCGACCGAGGTGTGTGTGAGTGTGTGAGCGGGTGCTTGCTGGTGTATCTATAGCTACGAAATTCGCACTGCTCGGCGGGAGACTCAGCTGCCCCGTGAGTAATTACCCGACGCTGTTCCTGGAAGTGCAGTGCGATTTTCGGGGTTTTTCGGTTGCCAGGCGGCAAATAAAACTGAACTTCTCTTCGCCCCTCTTCCATTTCCGTAACCAGAGCCAGCACCAGCTAAGCAAACACTTCCTATTGCATTGTTTGCACAAAACTGTTTGTTGGCCAAACATTTCTGATTTATGCTGGCCAATTAATTGGCCACCGGCAACCGGAATTGCCTTGATTTATGCCTTTTCTGGGTATTTTTTGTATTTCCAATTTCGAGTTTAATTCTGGCCGTGATTCATGAATTTCCGTAAGCGAGGAAACCAAACTAGGACCAAGTCTAGACTGGGCCAAGTGTCATTATGCTAATTAAAGCCGTCGAGGCGTAGAGTCTGAAGCATCCTGCTAAAGTCTATGGCATACTTTTCGGGAGCACGGAGTCCGGAACCCGAAGCCCTACTCGGACTGGGAACTGGTATGGGGGCAACTTTCCAATCCGCTGACTGGGATTGAGACACCAACCAACCAACCAACAAACAACCATTCATTTAGCAAAAAACCCGCCGCTGACATGTCAAGGTTTCACTTTGTTTCGCCTCAACACACACTGCCCACACGGATATGCTAAAATATAAATGCAGATAAGTGGCTTTTTGCAGTGAATAGTATATAGAGGGGTACATACGAATAAATACATTCGATCCGACTGCGTTTCCACTCCGCAGTAGTCAATTAGAGGCATTAGCCTGTCCAAAGCGACAAATTACTCACCTGCAATTAGAAGAGCGAAAAATAGACGTGAGATGGTATTGAGTAGTGGCTTTGGCAATTTGAATAAGAAATCTATTTGCATTTTGCATTGTAAATGCTCCTGCTACTTTTCAATAATTATGATAATAACTGGTTTGCACGGCTCGACTGCAAAAATCGATACATAAATCAAATATTGCTCATACGCCACGGTAGCCGCCCGTCGCCATCATTTCTATACAAACAAAATCACCATAATGATGATGGCGCACGCAACGCACCAGCTTTTGCCTTTCTTAAGCCCGATATTTACTGCGTTTACTTTGGCTTTGGAAGGGCTGCATTTTCTTCAAACCAACTTTTCCAATTACCCCCCAAAAAACGAAAAATTGTTGCTCGGGGCGGGAGTGTCACGCAAGCTAACCTTGAAACCTTATCGATTCGAAAGAAAGAACGCAACCCAACCCAACACAGAACCCAAACTCAAGCCCGGAGTCAAACTCAATTTGCCAGTCGCCGGCGTTGTTTCTGCGTGTAATTGGCCGGACTTAATTAGATTCGAGGCGGCGAGATTCTTGGCGGGAGAATGTGGGCCTGGCTATAATTAAAATCGTTCCCGATTTAAAATTCGCCGCCGGAGAAGGTTTGGGAAAATTGAGAAAACTCACTCAACTCATGTGCAGCCAGGAGAGCGAGGCCTGCGCAATGCTGGACTCCAGTTGGAGAGCCGAAGAACCGGAGAATTGTGGAGAATCTGTCTGTGGCTCTCTCTGTAAAATACGCGGGAAACTCGAAGCTTTATTTATGACGACCCACTGAACCACTCTGATGACGTTGATGCTTCTCTTTTGCCAGGGGGGGTGGAGGGTTGGATTTGCGTGGGTTTTCGCCGCAACCCTTAAAAGTGTTGCCATATCGATTTTCCCCGGACGGAGGAGGGGAAGGAACAGGAGGAGGTTTTGCGCCCCAGCGATGTCTCTGCCTCTGCCACAGTCGCTGCCACTGCCACTGCCTCAGTCGACGTTTCTCGTTTTTCATGTCTGCCCTGACCTTGAATACATTTGCAATTCCTTCGTGCGCTGCCAACTAATGTGTGTACGTGTGCCCCTCTGCCTGCGTGTGAGTGTGTGTTTGTTTGTCGGCATTTTCCCAACTTTTTCTGCTGCTTTCCCCCGTGCTGGTCAGCACCCCATTGATGTTGCTATATATAGTATATGTATTTGTTGTCATGACAAATTTGGTATGCAAAAAACGAGAATAAAACGAGATATTCTGTCATGTTTGGCTGCTTGGAGGTGGCAAATGCGAATTGGCACTGACTTGTTGCAAACATTTTCGTGGAGAGAATTATTTGTTTGCTGATTTTGAGCTTTAAAAATATAAATTATGACCGCATTGCCATGACTATATATGCTATCATCTCTTGTGATTTATGGCTGCCTCGGATATAGCCCATTATTCCGCTTGAGCTTGACTTTTGCCCCGCTGCACACAGCAGCAAGTCAAATGCCACGGCCCCTCGCCCTCTTAGCGCCATTCTGCTGACATTGCCGGCATTTGAATTTCAATGCAGGTTTCCCGAGGAGGGTTGTGGGGGGCTGCGCATCTGTGCGACGCCGGGAATGTAAAGCTGCGAGGCGTGCCGGCGTTATTGCTCCGCTTTAATTAAGCCTCCCATCCTATACCATCCTCCTCCACATACCTCCCACAATCTACCCCCAATTGCAAATGTCAACGAGCTCTTGCTCTGTCGTTCGTTTTTTTTATCTGCCCACGCCTTGGCCTGTTGCGCACTCGGAAAAAGATCACACAGGCTGGATCAAAGGTGCATATCAAATTACCATATAATTGCACATTATATTATTTATTGAGGCAATTTTAGTTTACTTATTAACTTGAAAAATTAAAGATCAAACGAGGTAGGACTTTCCTGAATCGGGTTTCGAGAATCTAACAAAAATAAATATATTTGTAAATATTTATCAAATGAGTTAAGATCTCTTCAAAGGAGAACTCCAAATTTTAATTATAGCTTAGAATCTAGTAATTAAATATTTCCTAAGCCACATTTTTTCTGTAATATCTCTTTTATGCTAGATTTATCTTATATATAAATTATTAAATCAAAGCCCCGACTTGTTGGCTCCCCCAAACAACTGTTCCATGGCACGTGTTTCGCCCCTGGGTCCATAATCCAGCACTTACTGGGTATTTATTCACACCATATCACCCTAGCACACAGCACACAGTGCAGAGTAGGGTTGTGTGTGAATAGCATTTGTTTGGCAAACCGATCGCCATTCTCTAGTGATGTAAGCAGGGCACTTTGCGATACATTGTTTGCCGACTGCATTTGTTTTCCCACTCGACAAACAACACCCGCAACTGCCCCGCCCCCTGATCAGTCAACTAAAGCGTATAATTAACGAAGATTGCCATATCAAAAAACCAAAACAGAAAGCAACAAAACGGAGCTGCCTGCAAATGAAATCACCTGGCGAGCAGCTTGGGCTTGCTTCTGTGCTGCCGCTTGTTTGGCTTTTAATTATGGCGACTGCGGCGACGCCAACAATAAATTTTCGATATATACATACTATATATATACAGGTGCATATATATATATACATATATAAGCATACTGGCACACCGAGATATGTATGTTTGCGGGGGATACTCTCTCGCACGTTTGCATATTCATGGCATTATTAATTCATTTTGCGCAATGCGAAAATTAATTAGCCATGAAAAGTGAATCGACCGCAAAACAATTCCAACGCCGATCCGATGCATTCACATTTTCAAATTGTTTATTGTACAATTAACAGAGGAAAAGAGCGTCCGAGGAAGAGGCAAGATGATCAACCAAGTCTTGGGTTTTGACAAGTGAAACGTTTAGATTTATGGTTGATATTTCCTCGAGCTTGTTTGCAGGCAAACAAACTCGCCACGCCAGATAAATGGAAATTTAAGTATGAGCGAAAATACATGTGTTGTCATTAGCCAATGATTTAGCTACCGAATGAATCCCATAAATATTGTTCGCCGCAGCTACCTATCTCTATTCGAATGCAGCTCATTATGATACTAATTTTGAGCGGAATAAATTGAAGGCTTTTAGATGAAGTGGTTCTCGGAGATCTATGGCTTTGAGATAGCAGCAGAATTGTGGGAATTGTTGGGGGCTTAATTGGGTATGATAATGAGGGAGGTATATATAATATATGACATCAGAGAAGTACGATTTCTCAAAAAGGAATCAACTTGTTAAAGCTTTATTAAGACTTAAATGAATTGAATTTATTAAGGAAAAGTCCAGGAGTTGCTTGATTAATGCAAAATAAATTCTCAAGCCAAAAAGTAAATGATAATTTCCTAACCTTGATCAAAAGACTAACATTTAGTAATTTTTTTTTTGTATTCAATTTTTCCTAATAGCATTTCTATCTGGGTTATTGAAGACATGGGAAATGTTAAGGGGAAGAAACTACCATTAAAAAAAAAATAGCATGTGCTCAGATTTTCCATTTCATCTTCTCCTTTCTAAATAATAAATCTATCTCTTAAGCTAGAAAAGTCTGGTTATAATTTATGTAAACCGCAAATAAGTCCTAATATCTGGCCAGCTTTTCCATTTTCCCATTCAAGTTTTTGAATATTCCGAAAATTAATTGGACATGAAAATGAAAATGGCAAGTGTAAATTGGGCTTTAATTTGACGATAGCTCGAAACCAGAAATTTAATATAATTAGCAGCCCAATAAGCCCACAATTTGTGGCCAGATTTTCCATTTTCCACTTGCCATTTTCCCTCGATTTTTCTGCCACTGAACACGACGACGTCAGCACGGCGACAGCGACGTTGCCGCTTGCATTTGTGTGCGAACACGTGCCGTTGCACCTCCCAGCCCCCAACCCCTTTTCGAGGGGAGACCCACCCGACCCCCAGTGCACCATCCCATCCCCCTTATCTCCGCTCTGCCAGTGTGTGCATGTGTGTGTGTGTGTTTGCGGCGATTTGAGCGGAAGTGAGTGAGTGCGCATGGCGGGCGAGAGAGACGACGAGCGAGAGAGAGCGCGGATTGCATTTTCATGGCTAGCGTTTGTTGCGCAACATTCGCTTTTGCCGGCCGGTGCAATGCTTGTGTTTGCTGCAACAGTGTGGCAAGTGTGTCTGTGTGCTGTAACCTAGAAAACTGCATTTCCACGCGCTGCTGTATGGGTGGAAAAAGTACAGCCACGACAACAGTTGCAAGGGCCGCCATTTTGTTGTGTTCCGTGCCACGAAACTAGGCCAATTCGCCGGGCTGCCCTCCTTCGACTGCCTTTTGCCTTTGGCCCCCTCCCCTTCTCCTTGGTTTTGCGCAAAACTTTTCTCTTTTTGTATTGTTTTTGCATCTGGGGGAAATGAAATGAAATTGAAAATGAACCCCCGAGAAGGCGGAGAGGCGTGGGGAGGCTGGGGTGCCTCTCGGTGCTCGTGGCAAACGTTTGCCAAAAGATGTTTCGCAAACATTTCGATTACATGCCGCTGACCACAATGTAAAAAGACCAAAAAAAGATTTTTACATGTCGAGGGCTAAAAATCGGGACGAGATATATGTCAGACCATTATGTGCAAGGCAAGGAATGCACTCTAATAGCAGGGAAATAAATATAATACATTTTAAGCGGATCTCTGGCAGTTTTAGGAAAAATTAATATAGTTTCTATATATAAAACTCTAAAAGTTTGAGTTTAATTCGTTTAGAAAATCAAGATTTACTTAAATTTCGAGTTTTAATAACTTTGTTTAGCTAAGATCATTATTTACTAATTTGTTATAGTAATTTAATTTAAATTAAAATTCTTTAACTTTTTTCTTTATTTTGTTCAGCTTTAAGTTAACTTTATTTCCATTTCCTTTATAAAACTAATTTTTAAATATTATTTATTATTAAAAACGCACCAATAAACTGGAATTAAACACACTTAGACACCACTTAGCCTTGTTTTTTATTTAAGCAAAACCAATTAAATTTTCATTCTATTTAATTTAATTTTAAATACACATAAAATCTATCATTTGTGATGTTACATCTTCTCATCAGATTTTTCAACGACTTATAGCGCTTTTCCCCTGTCTATTTTTATATCGCATCGTGCCGGTGCACACATAGCGAATCTGGCCATAAGCAGTAGGCTGGCTAAGTGTGTCAGAGGCAAGCCCAATGCCAAATTCCGCATTCGGCGATGCGCTCTTTTTCGGGCTCTGCCAATGCGGATGACAGTGGGCACTGCATTTGCTAGGGAAATGTTTACTTTTGCGGTGGTCTTTCCCTGATTTTCCTTCTTGGCGATGACAAATATAGCCAGGTTCAAACGGCAGCAAGCCAGAAAAACACAGGGAAACAGAGGGAAAACCGCCGCAGAGCAGAGCCAAAGCAAAACGGAAACGAGGCCAAACGATGAGCTGAAGCTTTTGGCTCGAGTGTCCGTTGGCTTCGTTTTGTTTCGTTTCGTTTAGTTTCGTTTTGTCACCTTGAACATGAAAATTGGCGCTGCATTTGTTGCTCTTGCCTGCTTTTCCACTTTTCCGCCTGTCCGTCTTTCCGCCTGCATATGTGGACTTGGCACAGATCGAGCGCTGCTGCTGTGAAAATATGCATTTTTCCAATACGGAAAATCGCCTGGCCTGCCTCCCGCTAACTGCGTACGTAGAGCCATTATACGTAGCGAAATGTACGTTTATTTTTATTGCATTTTTAGCTGTGCCATTTGCCTTAGTCACATTTCTGCAATTATGACAAATTTATGAGTTCGTTTCTCCCACACCGACGGCACGACACACTCTGGCACTCACATTGGCACGCACGAAGCGAGTGGCTTTGTGTGTGTTTGGACACTCCTGCAACTGACTTTTGACGGATTGCGGCAGCAATTTCCATTTTCACTTCCATTTCCTTTGCCTTTGCCTTGGCATTGCATTTCTTGTTGAATGCAAAAATGCCCGAGACGTGCGGCATTTGTCAGCTTTTCTGATAAGTTTAAATGACGCTTTAGTGGGCGAAATATTTCAGAATATTTTTGCAGTAAAGTTTTGTGATCAATTCCCCCGATTACATGGAAAAATATATTTTCATTTTAAATGTATTTATTTATCTATACAACCCTAGAGGGGCTCTGGGTGTAGGCTGCTTCTGCTTAAGGTGTAATTACATTTGCGCCCCAGCTGTTTCGCTTCTCAGTCATTACTCATACGCCCCGCATGCCGGCCGCCGCACCGGGTTGCCTAATCTACCAACGCAGCCAAGATGTCGACACTCTGGCCAAGTCATTTGCAGTTGCTAATGCCTCGCAAATTGCACACCGAAGGGTGAACTGGGGCATCGGGAGGGCGGGCAGGTCCAAATGGCTTTTTAGCGGCACAATTAACTTTTAATAATAACTCAATAAAGGCGAGCGAGCGAAAGGCGAGTGCCGGAGCCAAGAAAAATGACTTATAGATAAATTTAAATCGCTTCCTAATCAGAATTCAAGGTTAACAGCCATATGAGTGAAATTAATACACACAAACGGGCCGCTGACGTCGATGCTGTGTAGCTGCCAAAGGCAGAGCAATTGTTGCTTGCCTGAGGTGCTCGAGTGTGTGGTGAGTGAATGTTGATGTTGCTGTTGGTGTTGCTGTCGCTCCAAGGTTGCTGCTGCTGCTGCTGCTGTTTGTGCTGCTGCAGAGCCCCTCAAAGGCACTCGTACAGATTTTAATTAAATTTTGCCATATTTCTGCCGCTGCCGATCTTATTTTTCGGTTTAAAAATAAAAATACTTTTTGTGCAGAAAGTTAAGCAACGAAATACGAAGGCAAATAATGCCAAGCCAAGGCGCAGGTGAGGCGAAGCACGAAATCATAAATATAAATTAAAGCTTATTTAAAGAGCGACCGCCAGCAGCAACATTGGGGCTTGTTCAAAAATAAATGCAAATGCAGTTGGTGCTGGTGTTAGCTCGCGCTTCTGATGCCAGCTGCAAAACTCGTGCACATTTGTCAAAAAAAAAAAAAAAAGGGAAAAGCAGCTAAGCCAAAGTACATAGATACACTGGAACAAGAAACTCTAAGAATCAGTTTATTTTAAGAACCATAAATTCTTTGAATTATATGGTAAAGATTTGATTTTCGTAAAAAAGGCATTAGATAGGCTTAAATACTACGTTCGAGAATTGGTTAAGAGTTGAATTTTCAGTTTAGATTGAAATTATACATTAAAGTAATGGTTAGTTCTTGAGAAAAATAAATTTAGATAAAATATATTTATATTTAAAGTCAATTAAAATGAAAATCAAATACAAATCTGCAAAAATAAACGAACTAAATAAACAAACTATTCGAATATTATCTTGAGAATGCATATTATCTTTTCTTGGCAATTAATTCTCCTGGGTTTCTTAGTTTGAATTAGATATTCTATAAATGAATACTTAGTTTCTAAAGAAAACTTTAAAAATAATTCCGTTAAGAACATGTATGTATATTTCAAGCCTACTCAAAAAAATTAAGCTGCTAATACAAACTGAGGAAATCGGGAGAACTAACTTTCCAGAAAAGAAAAGAAAATGTATTATTTAAATATTTAATAAAATATTTAAAATTTTTTTTAAATTTAAATAAATAAGAGTCCATTTATATTAAACAAAAATCATACAGTTTCCTTTCGGTGTAATTACGAAATAAATATATATTAGACTCACACTGTTAATTAAAACAGTAAATCATAAGTCTGAGTGTGCTTCTAGATGTATGATTAATGACAACCTTTGCCAAATGAAGAATCATAGCACTTGGCTGGTTTTTTTTCTCAGTGTGACACACACACATACACACTGGGACACGTGTGCCGCGCCATGTTGGCTGGCCGCGAATGCAGTTTTCCCCCGCCTTGTCGCTTGTGTTTGTGTTTCAACTGTCAGGCATTGCAAAAGCTTAATGCCAGCTAACCGCAACGCCTCCCAGCCACCCGCCTTGTAAATGGGGGCGGGGAGCAGCACTGAAGGGCGGAGGGGCAGCCCTGAATCACCCGCCGCGCTGTCTGCTCTGGCCGTGCACTATAATTTGCCTGTTTGCTTTGGCTTTGGCGTTTTTGTTGCCGCTTGATATTATAAAACAAATTAGTTGGAAAAAAAAACAAAAAAAAAAAGGGAAAACAGAAACTATGCTATAGTATAGTTTGAATTTGAAAAGTTTATACCGGGGAATATGGCGTGTGCAATTAGCCGCATCTACAAAGTGAATGCTGAGGCGGCTTTCAAAGGGTACGGACCAATTAAGGCGAAAATTCAGCGAAAAAGTGGGAATTTCATTGGGAAATTCTAGGGAAAGCTGTGCATCTCTGTGTAGTTTATGATTCACCCTAGTTACTTGCACTTGTCGCCGCAAATTGTTGGCTCTGATTGCTTGTCACATGCCGTTGTGGCGGCTTGCCTTTTAAATTCCCCTGCAGGATCGACTGGTGGCCTTCCTTTTGACGGCCATCGCCAGCTCCTCGTGCCGTGGGTCATGTGTGGTGAGCCGGGGCGATTTATGGGAGAGTGCTTAACCACCCATTGCGGTGGTGGTGGCGATGGTGGTGGCGTTGCCTTGGCAAGCGCTGAGCCGCTTGGCTTTCAGTTAACGGGTGGCAGCAGAGTCGAGCTGAAGCCAAGCAGCCTTGCGGCCAGCAATTGCAATGGCAAGGGCCTTGATTAAAAGGCAAGCGGCGGCTGTCATGGGTGGTAGATGGTAAATGTGAATGCACATAAATCTGCATTTTAAGTAATAACCCGCACGGCTATGGCGATGGCGATGGCGATGGCGATGGTGATGGTGAGAGAGACAAAAGCCAAGGCATGAGTAATTTCTGACTGACTTCTCCTATTGTTTTACATTATTTTATTCCGTTCCATTTAAATCGCATGACGCGGACTGTGCGAAGGTTAATCATGGATGCATCTAACAGTGCGTATGAGTAATGGCAGCTGCCAGATGGAGATTTAGCATTACGTATGCGCCACGTGGCCGCCTTGAAGATCTCCAGTTGATTTCTATTTGGATTTCGAGGCAGCTCGAGTGCATTTTGATGCGGCACATCACACACAGCTGACAACTGACAATAATTGCGCACAATTAGACATTAATTGCATTCGTTCTCGGCGATCGCATAGCCCCAGCTGGGCTGTGCTCGCTCCGAGAGGCAAGATGCGGAAATGCGGCATATATCTTTTCAATTAACCCGCCACGCCTTGGCAAAATAAACTTTTCCATTGTGTTCATTTTGTGCATTTGTTTGTTTGGTGTTTTCTGTTTTTTGTTTTCTGCTCCCCGAAAGTGTGGGCGTGGCCTGGCGAGTCTGACATAAATTCAAATGCGCACCCCCGGCCACAGAAACTGACACAGAGCAGGAAGTTTGACGCTTTCGGTCAGCTTTTATTTTTCTTTTCGGTTGTGCAACAGGTATGGAAAGTGAAAGTGCAGCTGCTGGGGGCCAGGGACTGGAGAGCGTTTGACTAATTGAAATGAATGGAAAATGGCTGGGAATTGGGCAAGAAGAAGTCAAGTTAAAGCCCAGCTTGTTGGCCTTAAGAGATTTAATCTTAAATAATTAAAGATCAAATTAACGAAATTCTAAAAGAAAGCAGTCATCATACGGTTTTCTAGAGTTTCCTATCAAAAAGCTTTCAGGAATAGACTTCAAAATATGTATAAGATACTACTAACTAACTTGGCACAAATCAATATGATTTAATTTATAAAAAGCTATTTGAATGGGATTCTCCCGCTTGATTAGGCCTGAGCTTTTCGCTCAGTGTGTGCTTTTGGGCTTGCCGGAATGAATGTAAATAAAGCAAATAACCAGCATATGAAAATCTAATCAGACTTTCAAGGTTAACATATTCTATCGCGGCTGCTGCTCACTTTGCTGTTTGTTCTTCCCGCAGTTGTCGGCCGCTTGTTGTAGGTTTTTGTGAGTTTGCTGTTAAGAGCCCTTAAAAGCTCTAAACGAAATAGCCAAACACACGAGCCCACACACATGCGGCACATGGTGTGCCGTAGCTAGTTGGGCATACAGTTTGTGGACAAACAAACGGGGAAGGCCTGACTGTCCGTTAAAAGGGGGGGCGTTTCTGCTCGCTTTTTCTCTTTGTATTTTTTCTCGCTTTTTGTTGGCCCGCTGTCTGTGTCTTTCGGTTGCGTAAGTTTTGTTTCGGTTCTTCATTTCAGACGGAGGCCCTTAAAGTTCAAACATAATTAATTAAAGAGCCGGAGCCCAGTGGCCGGGACTGGCTAGCTAGCTGGCTATTGATTTTGTTCGCTTGTGTGTGAAGTTAACGAGCTGCTGACATTGCCCTTTTGTGTGATTGATGCGGCTTCAGGGCGCTCTCGACATTTATTTCGATTTTTTTATATTATATCTCGCTATGTGTATACCCTCTTCCCCCTGGGCGCACACTGCGTATGAGTAATGTGAGCGATGGCGCATCAAGTATGCGCCGTGTGGCCGTGCCAAAAATATGCCCAACCGCCCGACATTTACATAATTATGGCAATTAAAATCTATACACAAAGTTGCAATTAAAATGCAACAAACGGTCACGCTCCACCTCTCCTGGCCGCATTCTATGCGTATCTATCTATCTGTGCCAGGCATCTGCTAGATGTATCTGCTGCGGGCTGCATCACTCACCTTTTTCTTGCGATCCTCCTTGAAGTCAATGACAATGCCCTCGTCCGATGTGGACACGGATGTTGTGCGTATGCGAGCGCTGGCCGCATCATGCGGCGACATTAAAATGTGGGTGCGTAGGCTGTGGTGGGCGTGGCCGTCATCGCTCAGCGGCGGCGAGGCGGAACCGGAGCTCCAGGAGGCCGACGAGCTGCTGCCGGGACTGGAGCCCTGCAGCCGGATGTCGGCCACTCCGCTCTGTAGGTTCATGAGGGCTGCCGGTGATGGATGAAAAGGAAATGGAACTAGTGAGTTTTTCTTTGGGTTACCCAAAGTGAAGATGACCTACCGTCATTACTGTGATTCTTCATAGAAATGAGGGCTTCGCATGCCTTTATCACGTCATCCTTGCTTGGATCGCTGCCATAGTCATGATGATCGCTGGGCGGACGTTTCCGTGAGCTGGAAGTTAAAGTAGAAATGTTATTTAGTATAGAGTTTAGACAGAAAGTTACTTCCAATTAAAATGTTTTACTATATTTATAGAAAAGAAAGAAGTACAAGGACTCGCTTTTAATGATCTAAGCTTAGAAATTCAGACCCAATTTACAACTCACTTCAATGACAAATCACTCACAGCTTTGACCCAGTTCTGATTCTTGATTTTATCAGCCACCCCCGCAAAGTGCACAACAAACATCTGCATACTATAGCATACTATATATATGTATATATCTATGTACGATAAAGATATAGACACGCAGGCATCGGCAGCTATGGCTTAGACATCAAAGCAACCGCCCAGTTGTCGTTGTAATTTGCACAACAACAATGCGACGAGGTCTTTCCAGCGATAATCGCCTCCAGCGGCATTTCAATGCAAAACATCGCAAAACTATTTTTCCATTTAACTAATTTCTGTGGCCGCTGAATTCCGCCCATTGTGTGGTGTGTGTGTGTGCGTTATTGTTTCGTCATTAATTGGCCTCCTTCCGATGGCCTCACATAGCTGAGGCTCTGGCTTTCAAGCTGTGATGCCATTGGGGTAGATATTTATTTCCCATATCTCTGGCGATGGCTTTAAGCTCTAACCTTGGCGCAACCTTCGCTTGGCCAAAATCAGGGATATCCTTTGCATTCGCAAGCGTTTCATGCTCGAATAAATTCAACAAAGGCAAGCACAATGCAGCCAAACTGGAGGGGGATCATAATAAAGACGCGACAATGCCATAAATTCAAAGCATTTGAAACGGAAAAACTGATTTGGCATACGCGCGCGCCATAATCAAGCTGAGTGCCCAGTGTTTGAGTTTGAGTTTCGAGTTCGAGTTGGAGTACTCTCATTCCCATAATTGAGCGATTGAGACGTCGTTATGGGCCCTACAAGAGTCGCGCTGCATGACAGGATTAACTTCGAGCCGCGTCCCGGCTTATGCATGGAGCATCTCCAGCTGCAGCAATTATTGATGCTTAGAGTTAAGCGGCTTACGAGCAGCATCCTCCAGCACTAGGAGAGCAGCACAGAATGCAACTCCCTGGCCTTCGTTATCGCCCTGGCCATCTGCTTTGGGCCGAAACACCAACACACAACTCGTGAAGAGTGCCGCTGGCTGGCTAAGACGAGAGTTGGCCATAAAATGTTATTACTCTGCTACCTGGTTTTAGCCTTTTGTCTAATGGCAACGGCACCTTCTCTAGCTCTCTCGTCCTGCATTTCCGCTGCTGACCGTCCCAATTAAATTTACTAAACTCAACGATAAATTTCTGCCGCCGATCGTTGCTAATCGCATAAAAGTAAATTCGCGCATAAATCGACATTTCCCGGACATCCATGGCGAATCTGTGCTGTGCTGCTCTGCGCTGTGTTCCCTTTTTCTCTCCTCATTTCTCGCCGGCCGGCAAAAGGCGCGTGCCTGAGGGGAGCGAGGCGGAAAGCGGGGATTTTGGCCATCACGATGTGGCCATTTAATGCGCACAATCGGTACCGTTAGGCCGTCGTTCGCTTTCCGCCCCATTGCGCAGCATTCGCTGCCAGCAGCAGCAGGGGAAAAAAAAACAACTTTAATAAACTGCAAGCGGCAGTTGCAACATTGCAAGCAACATGGGATGTTGTGCTCTCTGACCAGGTCTCCTCCTGACCAGGCCAAATTGCCCCAGAGGAGCAGAAGCAGGAGGAGGCACAGGCTTGGGCTCCACGGCGCGTGATTGAAATGCGATATATTCGCGCCCGATTTCGGGGCCAGCTCTTGAGCTTTTGAGCCTGGGAAATGGCTGTAGCTAAGGCTGTTGCCATAGCCGTGTGCTGCCATTGCTGTTTTGTTGGCCATTATTTGCCCACGTCGGCTGGCCGCAATCAACAGTCAGTCGGGTGAAAAAAGAGGTGTTGAAAGCAAAATTACATTGCTGTGTTCGCCGAGTGTCAGGAAGTAAGAGATGCGATATGATACGGGCTAGGACCAAGCTCAGGCCGTCCGTCAGTCAGTTGGTTGTTTGCATGCACCGGCGGAATTAGTGGAAAATTGCATGGAAATTCGCTGAAACTCGGCTTGATTTCAATGCGGTTTGCAGCTTGCAATTAAAGCTTATTGAATTAGCCACGTGCCCGAGATGCGCTTTTGTTTCTGGTCGAGGGAACTTTCACCAAATTGCACAGGGAAAGTGCGAGACAAAGCGACTCCGAGCTACTCCCAGCTACCAAGACACACAACAAAAGGCCCCCTCGGATATCGGCAATCAAAATCTAAACAATTTTCAAGTGTAATTTATACGCGGGCAAAAATAAGAAACCCCTTAAAAGAGTCGCTGCCTGATTTCAGTGATTACAGCCCCCCGAGGCCAACAACAAAGGTGTTTTCGTTTCAGAACTTCATTGAGGTTTCTGTGCCCGGCCAAAAAGAGCTTTCAGCTTATCAGTTTGCACGATAAGGGGCAAGTAAAGAGCACATATCTACGTTTATTCAAGCCAATGTCAAACGCAACAACAAAAGCGGAAATGTTCATTTGAAAAATGAAAAACGACAAGAGAAGAAAAAAAAAAAAAAAAACGCAGAGCAAGGTAAATACGACTCGGATTTCGTTTGCAGACAAAGGAAAGTCATGTAAAGGCAAGTGGATCGATGCTAATGGTAAACATTTATGAAGTTGGCTCTGGGGCCACGGTGCGTATGCGCAATATATTCAGAAATCACCTCAAATCTCAGCATATTTGCCTTTTAAACAATCAAAACAAAAGCGCAGACACTCATTTATGTATACTTTATAAGGTATACCCATACCACCAAAGCCTTACGCATTTTTTATTATTCAATATTTTCTGTCTACATTTGTTTTCGGTATTTTTTATGATTTGTTTTTTCTTTACGGTTGCCTTTTTTTTCTGTGAAATCTATATAAATGTATATGACGTTGCCGCGTGTGAGGGGTTTTTTATTTTGACTTTATTTTTGGCCAGGCCAAAAGGCAGCAGCAGACAAGTGCCTGGGATTGTTGTTAGCCAAGGCGATGTTGTTGTTAGTTGTTGGCTCTTTCCTGGCGGTGCGTGAGGTGAGTCAATTGGCCTCCATTCCCCTCTCTCCGGGAGTTTTGCCTTCTGTGGCCGTTGTTTTATTTGTTTATTTTATTTAAACAAGGCGACCTCTTTTTTGTTGTTGTCCCTGTTAATTTGGAGGTTTCATTTTTTATTTCTACTTTTTCTTCTTCTTCTGTAGCTGACACACATATTTTTTGTGCCGCGCTGCCTTGTTTTCTTTTCAATCTTCGCTCCCTCGTTCGCAAAAAAAAAGAGCAGAGAAAAGAAAGAGTCACAATAAAATTGAGTTAAGCAAATAAAAGCCCGACTTTCTGGGGATGTGAAGGTGGCCCCAAAGCCAGGTAGTGGCGCGCCATTAAAGAGGCAAACAGACGTTGTTTTTTGCAGGTGAAATACGGCATAAAATCGAAAACATGCGTAACAGTAAAATGTGTGTGAGTATTTTTTGTGGGCCGGGAATGGGAGGCAAGGGGTGTTAATTCAATGGCGCAGGCGTGTTTCTGGCTCTCCGCCTCGTTCTCCGCTTTATCACCACATTTATGGCCGCCATCGGAATGTTTACTTTTGGTTTATTTTGATTTTTAGCCTCTGTTAATTTTTCTTTTCCCTCTTTTTATTCGTATTTTTTTGCGCGCAGATAACGAAACGTCAGAGTAGGCATAGTAAATAGTTTCTTCTTGCTTTTTTGTTGCTATCTTGTTTTTTTATGATTGCTTTCGGCTGCTATTATTTATTCGGCGCTGGGCGGAGCACGTGCTCCCTTTTAGTTTCTTGAATGGGGCTGGAAATAAGGGGCTAAGCGGCTCGATTTCTGGCCAGACTGGCAATCATTCGCCTCCTGGTTGTCGGCAACTCAATTAACATTTAAAGCCAACGGTATTATCATTTAATTTAAGTAGCAACTGGCAGGACAGGACAGCAAAAACTGGGCCTGAGCAATGGCAAAAATCTGGAAAACAAACGAACGAATGGAAAATGGAGGGAAAAACATTTAACAGCTTTCCTTTCTTGTTCATTTTCGGCGGGGACCCACATCGTTTACATACCCGAATGGCGCTCTAAGCATTTTTTGTTGTTGTCTATTTAGGCTCACCCTGCTCCCCTCTTGCAAATCCGAAAGGCTCCACGCCTTTTTAGAGGCTCATTTGCACAAATTACTAGCATTGCGACAACGGCCAAGGAGCCAGCAACAATGCAATTGTCTGTGGCAGCAAAACCAAAACAAAAACCGGAGGGAAAACCCAAAGCCAAAGCCACAGCCAAAGCCAAAGCCCTGGCCTACCAAAAGGTAGGGGCAGAGAAAAGCCCAAGAAGACATTGTCACCACATTCCGGCAACGGAAGCCAGCCGGCGGCCTGAAGCAGATTGGCAATCGCCATCGCCACCGCTATTGCCATCGCCCCATGAGCCCAGTTCCCTGCCCTGGCCAACTCACACCAGCTTAATGCACTGGAAGATAAAGGTTATTTTTTTTTCCAAAGAAAATTAATTAAGTTATTAACACTTAAAACTTATTTTGATTTTTAAATTCGGACTCAAAGTAATATTTTAGATATTTTAATCTTTAAATTTAATAATATAATCAGTTCAAGTTCAAGTTCCCCTCTTTTTCCCAGTGTCAGAGTCATGAATAAAAATCGTATTAATTCCGCGCCAATGTCGATTCTGTTCCAGCCATTTGTCGTTTGCTTTTCTTTTTTTTTTGCCATTTTCTTGCCCGCTTTCCCACCTTTCCCTGCCCGGCAGGAGGCCTCAACTTGAACTTGAGCCGATGGCTGAGACGAGCTGAGCTGAACGGAGCCGAGCCGAGCAGAGCAGAGCAGAGCTGCACTGAGGTGTGCCCCTTGGGCTTATTAGAAATGCGCGGACATGAGCGGCTTTTCCTCGGGGCTGCGGAAGGCTCGAGGCTTCAAAGTGCTGGCCAGAGTTTTCCCCCAGGCCTTGCACCTTGCCTTTGCCTTTGGGGGCAACAAGCACCTACTGTACTCCGGCATTGTACTGGGCCAAAATGTCATTAGCCATTCGATTTCCACTGCCACTGCCATTTCCACTTTCTATTGTTTGTGTGCTTTTCTTTCTATATTTTTTCGGTTTTTGTTCGATTGATAAATCGGCGAAATTCAATTTGAAAAGTTGCCTCAACATGTACACGTGACGCAGAGGATTTCCGCCATTCGGCCCACTCAAAAAAGCCGGCAACAGCAACTACCAACTACCAACTACCAGCAACCGACAACCGACAGCCGACAACCAACTGGCAACTAGCAGCAGTCAGTGACAAGAGCAATAAGCGTGTGACAGTCGAAAGGGCGTAACAAGCTGGCAGTTGTCACACGGCCATGGACAGTGGTGGTGGCCCAGACAGGAGCCGGGAGGGATTTGGGTGCCAAAGGGGGGGAAATGGTAGATAGACACACCTGCCGCCGCTGGCAGCACCACCACCAGTACTCGCTATGTGGGCCGTAGCCGTCGCTTTTCCAGCTTTGCCGCTCATGTGTCACCGGCATCGCCGCCGGCTGCTTAGCATGCAGAGCGGCGAGCATCAGGAAGCATAGCTGCTGCTGCTGCTGCTGTTGTTGCTACTTCTTTTACCGCAGTTGTTGCTGCCTCAATTGGCAGCAACAATTTAGCGGTACTTGACCGACCGAGACCATGGGAATTACCCACAGTGGAAAGCAAGGCGGAATTGTGGCAGCAATTCAAACTAGAGTGTAGGAGCCACAGCTTAGTGGCTTCTTTTGTAAACTTCCTTAAGTTGCAATTACCAAATTAATTCCCGGACCCGAAACCCAACTTAATGTCACGCATAAAAGTGCATCCTTTGCTTATATGCTCTCTGCCCGAGCCAATCAATTAACCATGTCAATTTCAATTAAGATCTTCGCTGTTGGCCCACCATGCGGGACATGCTCTCTGTCCGTCTTTCGGCCCAGTCGAAGCCTCGGAGCTGTGGTACGTGCGTTTGCTTTTACCGTTAACTGCTGGTCACTGTGCACTTTGGCTAAATGGGTTGCACACACACATGCAGGTGTGTATGATGGGTCCCAATGCCCCTATCAAATGGCGACGACAACGCAGTGCAGGCACTGCCTCCTGCATTTTGATGACCCGCTCTCTCTCTCTCCACCTCCAGCATTTAATTCAATTAACAAATCGCGACGCCAACAACAAGCGAAAAACTCTGGCGCCCTAATTATACGAAGAGGAAAAGCGGTGGGAAAACCCCAATGAAAACTGCATTTAACCCTGCACTTGATTGCCGCGGTGCGAGTCAAGGTGAGGGCGTGTTGCATTGCCATTCAAATTCGACAAATTCGCTGGAATCCCCAACCAAATCCAGGGCCAACGTGACACGCCAATTTGACGGAATCTTGTGGGTCACCAGCGCCGGAGCAATGACAGAGCTGCAGGGCCCAGGATCAGACTCCTAGCCGAGTGAAGCTCTAATTGACACAGCCCCGAGAGTTGCAGTTGCTGTTGCTAAAGCTGCAGTTGCAGTTGAAGTGGAAGTTGAAGTTGAAGGAACTGCCTGGCAATTGGCATTCCGGCAACCGCAGGCGGGCGAAATAAGCCAAATCACTGCTTGGCCTGGCCGGGACTGGCTTGGCTTGGGCCCGGACTGGCCTGGCAGGCTAGAAATCTGTAACTGTAACTGCAAATTACAGAGCTGCGCTGCGGTTTTGGCCAGCCTTTTTGACTTGACTTGGCCAAATGACTTTTGTCTCGGACCAAACCGGAGTGGCTTCGCAATCATTTGCTGTCAGACATCAGTGCCAACACCCGCAGCGTTTTTGCCATTTCAATTGGAAACAACTCAATCAAATTGCCTAGACCAGGTCGGTCATTATGCAGCCCGCCTGCCCCTCAAAGCCGCCCCATTTTGGCCTGCAATTGCCACAGAAAGAGAAACAATTCAATCTAATTTTGCACACATTTCTGGTTCCTCGAAATTTGCGTTTTGGCCGCAGTGCAAATGTTGCGTGCAGCACTCGAAACTCTGTAAACTCCATTCGGTGCACTGAGAGAAGTAATAGGAATAGTAATAAATATTAATATACATACATAAAAATCAATAAATAACTGACACTTAAATAAGTAAATTTTTTATTTAAAGCAGAAATTAGATAGATATTTTCTGACCCCAAAAAAGGATTTCATTTTAATCATAGCTCTCTTTTTTTTGCTCCCTCTGCAAATATAGCCTGCAGTCTGTACTGTACTCTGATCTAGCGCCCCGCCCCCTTCCGCCGGCCTCCTTTCGGCCCGGTCATAAGTGCGCACGTTAAATTTTATTGCCTGCGATTCGAGAATCGGCACACAGCAACCCAGGCGAACTTTAATTTATGAGCAACTGTTGATCATGCCCATGTTTTTTCGGACTCCATTGTCGGCGTATTGTGATTTTCTGTTGCTTTTTCTATTTATCTATCTATATGCATACAGTAGTATATAGTATATGCTAGCTGTGGACACAGTAGCTGTAGTAAAAATTTAGTAGCTGACAAAAATTGGGGTACTGCATCCACCAGATACACACCATGTCGAAGTGCCTTTCAACAGATTGTTTCGCGTCAACACATACGCCTTGGATTTGCCTATTTCCTATTTTTCACCCCTAAGAAGTGCGCTGAAAATTCGAGTATTAATGCATTTTGTGCCGGGAAATTGTGCTCCCAAAAATTTGAAAGTAAATGCTGACAGTAAATATATGTATGAATTATCATAATCCCATTATTTGCCTTACAAATTACGCTCAGAGCGGGGGGAGAGTCAGACCTGACCACAGAAGAGTCCCAGTTTGAGTCCCCGTTCAAGTTGCAGTCACACTTTTGTGGGTAGAACTCATGACCCTTCCGCCAAACCACATCTATGCGGAGTCGGAGTTGGATTCCGATTCCGATTCCGATTCCTTCTTGGCACGAAAACCATTCTTGGCCAAATCATAAGCAGCCCAGCCAGAGGAGGGCCAAAACAAAACTGCAATGGCATTTTCGTACTTTTTTTCGCGTTCCTCTTGCTGCGATTTGAATGCAGAAATAAAATTTTACGATCAAACAAACTATTCGTGCAGAACATTGGGAAATTGTGTTTACGTTCATTGGAACGTCGGCAATGGATACGTTTAGCTGGCGAGGAGGGGATCTTCCGCGACTGCAGAGGGGGGTTTCGGGAAATGGTTTCAAGGGGCAGACTATATGGGTTATATGCTCTCCCTGCTATTGGAGTGCCCCCTCCTTTTTCCCTCTCCTGGCAAAATGCAAAATGCAAAATGCGAACTGCGAATGCATTTCAATAATTTGCCGTCGAGGGGCCGCCGCTTAGAAAATTATTATAAATTTTTGCTCTCTCCCCCAATGTTGTGTACACCCCCTCTGCTTGTTGTTGTTGTTGTTGTTGCATTGCCATTATCGTTGCCTTGCCGCTGGCTTTGTTTTTGTTCTGCTTCAATAATAATTTTGACCCACTTTTTCGCTCGACTTGACTTTTTATTGTACTGAAATTAAGTATTATTTTTTACGCTCTTCGTACTTTGTTTTTTGCTTCTTTTTGTGAGCTGTTCTCCGCGTATTTTTGAGGGCAAGACAAACAGTCGCTCATAATAATATTTGTACATAGTCTTGCCAGCACCAGCAGCAGCAGCAGAAAACAAAGCTAAACAAAAACTGGCAAATATTTTTCAAGACTCGGCTAATTGCCGCTGCCAGCCAACTGGGATTTGAATTCTGTTTTTTCCAAAACCCACCTTCCACGCTTTATTTTCCCTACCCCCTCTTGTTAGTGTTGTTTTCCCCATTTTTTCTTGTCGTGAGCTTTCCCTGTTATTATTGCTAATTTCTTGACGTCACCCGAAAAGTTGTTCTCGTCATTGCTGCAAGGCTGGCCCATGCTTCTCAGCCAATTTGCATTGAAAATCGCTTTAAAAATAAGCCACCAATCAATAGCCATGACTAATGCATTAACTATAGTATATATATTCTTGTAAAGTATAGTAAAGTATATTCTTGGCCAAGTAAAACAATTAATTTGTACACTTTAAAGCTTAAGAGTTAATTAAAATGTGGAAACCGCTGCGACAATTTTCATGTACATACATATATATGTTGTTTGGTTTTCCCATGGCCCCGTGTCTCTGTAAAAACTTGTTGAATAATTATTTACAGCTTGATATTGTTGTTCTGAATTTTTTGTGTATTTTTTGTTGATTTCTTTGTATATTTTTTTTTCGCAACGGTAAACTTGTTTGTAAATTATTTTTATTATTGCTGTTATTGTTGGGGGGGCCTCTGTGCATATGTTGTTCTTTTGCTTTTCTTTGCTCGCTGCAATTTTCCCATATTGTTTGTTTTTACAATAAACGCGGAACAGAGGAGGCAGAGGGCAGGGCATGTTCCCCCCGGCGGTTGCTGTTGTTAATCATTGCAATTACAACAGCAGAGTGCAGCAGCAGCAACAAACACACTGCCAGAGCTAACTATAACTGAATAACCTGGCCAATTGACGCTTATACGCTTTCATTAGACGAACAAGCCCAGAGAGGGGGAGAGGGGGACTGGGGGTGGGTGCTGGGAGGAGCGCGGGTCTGGGGATCAGTCGAGCGTTAAAAATTAGCACTGACGCAACGCATTCGCCGCGTAAATTGACATTTACGCGATAATTACGCGCTTATTATATTTATTACCACTTTTTTCCGCATTTAATTCGCTACCATTTTTTTTTCGCTTCTGCTTCCTTTTTTTCTATCATTTATTTTTTTCATTGTATCATTATGCCTTCTTTGTCTGTCAACTGCAATTGGAGGGCCATAAAGGGATAGGTAATGAAAGGCTGTGGCAACCTGAGTATCCAGGGGATGTGTAATTTTCAATGGGAAAATCTATAAAGAGGGAGGAAAAGTGCTGGAGTTTCCCTACAGATTAATAAATACATATAAAAGCTTCAGATTTGGGTATTTATATTTAAATATTTAATGAAGTTTTAGTAGTAACTAAATATATTTATAAATTATTCAAATTGTTTTTATGACTCTGTTTAAAAGATATATTTACCTTAAAGAATCAAACCCGAGGAACCAATGATTACATCAAACTCTTTCCCGGTGACTGAAAACCGGCAAAGGGTAAATATTATTCAAGCCCTGATTTGTTTACCCGGCAAATTAACAAATACGGGAAATGAAAGAAAAGCTGCTCGAGAAAAATAAAATTCTATTTACTCAAACTATCTGAGAGAGGGAGAGGGTTGAGTGGTTGCTAAACTATGTAAATTAATAATAATAAAAAGAGACGCATTTAAGGCAGAAGAATGCCGTGAGGGAATGAGGGAAGCGGGCAGATTACGGCGCGCGGAGGGGGTTGATATTACGTCGCATTACGCGAGAAGCGCGTGTTGCGCGCAAGGTGAGCGAGTTGTTATCATTGCACACGTGTGTGTGTGAGTGTGAGTGTGATAGAGACAGCCGCACGCTCTATCAAAAGCCCGTAAAGAATATGGCGACGATAGAGACCCGCCGCCCGCCGCCCGAACTCCCACTCTCTGTCTGTGTGGCTCTCCCCCTCCAGCCGGAGAGCTTTGTGCTTACAGCTTATTTGCGTATCTGTGGGGTTGAGTGTGTGCGAGTATCTGTGAGTGTGGAAAAAATACTTCCGCATTCGCATTCGTATTCACAGTCGCGCGGATTCGAAACAATAACAACTTAAAACCGGAGGGGCACCGGTCCCCATGATAAACCGAAATTGCGGCAAACCCGGCAAAAAGCACCCGGCACTGTTCGGTCTCTGTTTCAGTTTGAGTTTGAGTTTCGTTTTTAGTTTCAGTTTTAGTTTTGGCTTTGGCTTTTGTTATAGTTTTTAGTTGTTGTTGCGGCTAAACACACACCAGCTGGGTGTCCGTGTCCCCCCAGCAGACACACATGGTGCCACATGCCACAACATCTCGCGCTCTCCGCCATTGTAATTAATTAAATTAAACTGGCACAGCAGCAGCAGCAGCGGCGACTCGCGCTGAACTCAATTGAATTTTATTTGAATTTTATTACAGACAACAACGGAATGGAGCGACAGCGTTCTTTGCGTCTCTTTTGGCGCATTGCAGTTGCTCTTTACTCATCGACAG
This sequence comes from Drosophila burlai, assembly GCA_008042655.1. Taxonomy (NCBI): domain Eukaryota; kingdom Metazoa; phylum Arthropoda; class Insecta; order Diptera; family Drosophilidae; genus Drosophila; species Drosophila burlai. Next base: position 10,287 of record VNJT01009715.1, on the reverse strand, counting down.
GAGGCAGAATTTACCGACTCTACACAAGAAAATGGATCAACTTCAGGAGTAGCAGCATAAATAGGAGCCAACTACATATAATTCCAACAGAAAACTCCAACGATAATTAACAACTACAGGAGCAGGAGCCACAATTAGTGGCTCAGTAGCAACAGCTGAAATGTGAGCAACTGCATCTATGTTTCCACAGCAACATAAACAAGCATTCAGCAACACCTAAAGAGGCAATAAGAACGACAACATAGGGACACCAACATCATATAAACAACAATTCTAGCATTCGTATCAGCAACTGCAACAATCGCAGTCATAATTCCAACAGTAACTGCAACTATATCAACGCTTTTTCCACAACAACATTAGCACCAGCAACACCGAAAGAGGCACTACCATTGCAATAACTTTGAAAGCTACAAGAGAAACAATGTTTCAACAACAATATCAATAACAACAATATCAACAACAACAATTTCAACAAGCATCACTAACTGTAACAATAGCATTTATAATTGCAACAACATATGCAACAATATCAGCAATAGTTTCCACAGCAACAACAACTCATCATCAGCAACTGCAGCAAGGCACATCAGCAAGCATGCCGCCTTAGTTTTAGTTTTCCAGCTGTTTTCATTTTCGACTTTGGATGGTCGCTGCTGGCTTTTGCGACGCAATTGAAAAGCCCCTCTAAAGTCAATCCCCTCGTCCCCTGCTACTCCCCCTATTAATATGCGAACCCCTCCCGCACCACCACCCACCACTATAGAGCCCCTCCCGGGGCTCTTCAGACCCCTTATCAGCCATATGGCTGGACATGACGCGCCACTTTTGTGCCGCCTGCCTGCGCTTTTTGTTTTCAGCTTTCAGTTCCGCGCGCTCTCTCGCTCTCTTCTGTTTTCCCCCCCTCCTTTTTTGCTTTCTTTATTTTGATTATTATTGTTATTATTTTTATTATCAATTGAGAACGTGGCCGGCATTCAGCGCTGCCTGCCGCTGCTGCTGCTTTTTGCACACTTGACTAATAGTTTCGACAGCGGCGCGCGAAGCTTATCAATTGAAATTGAAATGGAATACGCAATCATCAGTGGCGGGTGACAATCGCTTCAATTGCAAGTCGCAAATGGAATGCTCTAATCGGAATATAAAGAGATATAAAAAAAGGTATGTGACACGACATCTAAATCTAGTTTGATGACAAAATTATAGATTTAAGCGTTTCCTGAAGCAGATTATGATAATTTTATCAAAAATCAGCAGAATGATACTAAATTCGATTGAGATTTCCGTGACAGGGTCACAATGTAAAAAAAAAATTAATTTTAACCCCGATTAACTTACCATGGTCACACTTCTAGTTGTTTTTATAGATACGCTTAAACCCATGATAACATTCATGTATCACGCCTAAACCAATGTGAATATATTATATTTCAGCTTTTCAAACCATCCAAAATTTTCGCTTTTACACGTGTAAACTTCGTTGAATCCTAAAGCTCTAGTATCCCTATATAATAAGAGAATTCACTTAGACTATGACACCCGGCGCGACTGTTTGCCTTCGTAATCAAATGTTAGTATTTTGTATTTTTTGTCGTCGTCGTCGTCGTCGCCGCCTTTAAGTTCGACGTAGTCGTCGCGACGTCTGAGCGGGTAGTAATTGAAAATTTGAATTATTTTGCAATCAGTTGTTGTCCGGCGGAGCCCGGCGAAAGCAAAGCAGGCAGGAGAAGGGTAAGTAAAACGGGCAAGTGTAAGCCGTTCTTAGGGGGGAATTTGGTGGGAACTCTTTATGTAAGTGCAGTTGCGGGGGGCAGCGGCGGCGGTGGCGGCGGCGTCTATGCTAAATAGCTGGGGCGTGGCCGGCTTAGGGCGCAGCCGGGCGACAAGACGGAGACTCAATTTTATTATAGATTTTATACATGGATCGGGCGATGTCCGTGACTTGCTGGCCGGTTCCGCTAATTTGTCGCCACTTATAAATTATTGATATGGCCCAGTCTCCACAGACGCCAATCGTTGCATATTTATGCGAAAACCAGTAAAAGTCAAAAACAGAGACAACACGAAGCGAACCAAGAAGGAACGAATAAAATTCGAATAAAAACGGGTACAACCGGCAAAATGTTGTTGGGTTTAAAAGAAATTATTAAACATGGTGGTGTATGAAGTACATACATACTTATTTGCCAAAAAAGATACACAATTTTCTTGGTAGATACAAGCATAAAAGCAAACAAAACTAAGGGTTTTTTGGTTGTATTTATAAATTATTTCATCAATTCAACATTAAATATCAATTTATTAAAAAATGTTTGTTTAAATATTAAAAAACTGTATAAGAAAGAAACATTACAGAAAGAAATGAAACATAAATTGCTAAGCTAATCATGACATTACAACTAATCTCTCTTAAAAAAAATATAACTACCATATATAGCAAAAGTAATTTGTCAATTTCTGAAATATATTTTTAATGTGAAGAAACAGTACAGTAAAACAAAAACATTAATTAAAACATGGCACTTAAAATTTTCTTTAGTTTCAAAAAGACCATATCATACAAGACTTTTAAATATTATTAAATATTCCCTGTTTTCCATATTTTTTATTTTAAAAATATAGGTAGAATCTGATGGGTACTCACTTGTGCTGCGGCGTCAGCGGCGGTGGCACCTCAATACTGTGTGTGGTGGTTCGGCGGCGGTCGCCACTCATGTCGGCGAGTCGGGCAAAGTCCGTGTCGCGATCCTGGTCAGCCAGGCGAGCGGAGCGTCGCGATTCCAGCAGACGCACTTCCTCCAGGCGCTTCTTCAGCTCAATGGGCTCCTGGAAGGAGGGGGAAACAACAAGACAGCGGTTAGTCAGGGATTCTTATCACAGGGGCATGTTTTTTTTTCTTAGTTCGTTCGCAGTGAGTCACTCGCTTTAATTGTTTGTGTGCAACTTTATTGAGCATCCCATTAAAATTTAATGACCCAGTGTGGGCACTTTAAAGTGATTCCTAATTGAGCCAAATGGAAGTACACATATTCCTTTCGGTATCTGCATCTAACATTGTTGCATCTGTCACGCAAGGCTGATGTTTCTAAATAATAACTGTGTCTACATATTCGGTGGCAAGTTACCGGGAAATCCGATTCGATAGAAAGGCAAAAAACGGGACCGTAATGATTTCCGAGAAGCGAAACCCAATTAAATGATAGTTCACAGGGCGCAAATAGTGGCGATTCAAGGTTAATTACAGACCACAACCGCTTTCGTAAGCCCTCCTTTCACGTAAGCCCCCCGAGTGTGTGTGCACCAGGTGAGTATGCAAAAAAACAAAACAAAACCGAGGCGCGTGGGCGCTAATTGAGAAACCAAGTAAACTGCATCCGTAAGATATTGTTTTGATACTGCTGCGCTGCGCTGCGGCAACCTTGAATGAGGTCACTTGGTAACAGCGGCGGGCACTACAAGCGACGCCCCATAGATATTTCCTTATGCAATCACCTTTTCGCTTATTTTCAAGATCTCGCCGCTCAGCAATTGATTGTGACACTTATTATGCCAAACATCTGCATTCAGTTATTTTGCTTAATTTATTTTTTTGTATATTGTTTAGTTATTTATAAACTTTCAGCCGCTATGCGCTGTTTCACTTCTCAATTGCACGAGTATTTTATTTTTCTAGCACTGATTTCTTTTTGCAATTCTCACTGTTTTGAGTTGGGGATTGGATGGGTTTCAGCTTGGTTTGCAGCTTGGTTTTTCCACCCCGTAGCGGTAGCTATTTGTTGAATGTGCGTTAATTGGGCACAAAAAGCCGGCCGGCAGCGGCGGCATCTACGGCGACTATAACGGTAGTCTGGCAAAATGCGTCAGCAGCGGGCGCGTATCTGACGGATACGCCGCATTCACACGCACTCTCACGCTCACGCACTCGCACACACTCTCTTACGCGGCGCGCGTGTTTATTTTTAATTATTCAAATTTTCGCTTGATCTTTGTCGGCCAACTGGCTGAATTTGAATTTGGGCTAGTAGGCCTCGTTCCCAATTTGTTTTTATCCGCTCTGTAGCGACTTCTGCGACTCCCACTTCACGCTCACACGCGCCCCTGGCTTCGAACCACTACGACGACTTCGACTTCACTTGCACTTTTCGGCTCCCAGGGCTTTTCCGGTCTGCTTTGCGCTTGGCTTTTCCTCGGAGTTGGTGGCGGAGTTGCGGAAAACTGGCGGCTGCTCGGTATTTGCGAATTTTTGTATCTCAGGCTGCGGTGTGATGGTGCGAAAGGTTCGCGCGCGCTTTCAAGAATGATTCTGCAGCGCTCGTCGCGGCCGCCGGGCTTCGGGCAGCTTCGTTCGGCCCGCTCGGCTCGGCTCGGAGCAGCTCGGCTCTTGCACTCGGCCGGCCTCGTTCGGCTTCGGCTGGCAGTGCGACGCACTATGGGGCCGCCGACCACTTTTTCTGGCCAAAACCCATTTTTTAAAAGTCATTAGATTAATTTTTTTTTAAATTGTATTAAAAAAACAATAATCTGTAATTTTACGTTAAAAAAGTTTTAACTGAGCGCGCCACTCTTAAAGGAAAAGCTGTTAATGCAACGAGAAGCCAGCTTAAATATCTTATTTATTAAGGAAGTTTTAAAGGTGCAACTCTTTGGATGCAATCTTATTCATAGTGGTTTGTAATATATGTTTTCAGCTGATAAATTTAGAAATAGTCTGTTGTTTCAGTTTAATCTTGTGTAATTTGTAACCCAACAAATTTTTTAAAAATATTTAAGTATTTTAATATTAAAATTGAGCTACAAAATATTTTTAAATATCTTCTTTTTGTAGTGATAAACAGTATTCAAAAAACAGAACTTGAAAATATTACTTCGTTATAAAGTTATTAATTAATGCCACAACAAAGTGGTTGTTGGGCCCATTGTGCAGCGCTCTCGCGCCTGCGCCTGCGCTCACACACACACATTTGGCATTGGGCAAATTTTCCGGTTTCTCACGACGTTTGTTTTTGTTTCTCCGCTTTGTGCTGGCTTTTCGCATGCTTTGCCGTTTTGTTTATGTACCTCAATCTCTGCGCTGCACTCGCTCTCCCAGTGCGCCGCCGCTCTCTTTCACTCGCACTCGCACTCGCTCTCCCCCGCACGAAAGTAACTCATTTACGTAACTCAAAGATACAAGTGATATCTTGGTCGTAGTCACTGCATCTTTGAGCTTTTCCGCAAAAACTGGCTTTATATAACGATCGTCACCACCTCACAGGTGTGTGTGCTCGCCGTCCTGCTCTTTTCCGATCGCGTCGCTCACTTTGATTTAAGAGCAATTAACTTTGACTTAAGAGAAGCATCTTCGTATCTTGTTTATGATGCTGCGGTCCAGCCTCAGCTTCTTCCCCGTATTCCCCCGCTTCTGGCAGTGGTTTATTTTACTGTTTTCTATGTTTTCATGTTTACTGTGTTTGCTGTTTTCCCTGCGAGCTGAGCTCATGCTGGGATTTTTACACTTCGCCGGGGATTTCTGGCGGGTATTTGTGCTGGGCTTAGGACTTAATGCCATCATCTTTATGCAGTGTTTATGGCGGACACACTAAAACTTGATGAAGCACTTGCACATGTAGTTCACGGTTCCTTCAGGGGGTTGGCGAGCGTATAGAAGGGGGCGGGACAGGGGATGGACCATTCGGAGATTTCTAACGGAATGGTTTGTTAAAATGAGGATTTAAACTCGAAGATACCACGGGAAGTGTTTTAGTTTTATGTGTTTATCTATTTAAATTTTGTTAAAGTTAATTAAATATATTAAGTAACTTGTATTTATATTTATTTAAATGTATTTGTGTTTTTTTATTTTTATTTAAATTTTTAGCTTATGTTGCACTGATTTCTGATTTGTTTGAAAGGATTTTTAGTTGATTTTAGAGTTCGTCTCTCATTCGTTACTTAAACCGAACATAAAACTTAGATCTTTAGGGATGGCTTTATTAAAGGTTAAGTAATTCATTAATGCCTAAATTCTCTACAAAAAATACTTTTCATAGCTTTCTGTTATTGATGCTGCTTATTATGTAGTTGCATTTATTCAATTGACTCTTCAAGACTGCCCTCCCTGCGGGTTGCTTGACCCCATTTCCCTGTATTGAGTAAGGTCTCTCCTTATCAGGGTTTCAACTGAAATTCCATGGAACAAGATGTTTGCTCAGCGGTCTGGCGGAACTTTAGCGACCGCAGCGGCACATTCGCTAAGCCACAACCAGTTCTGGGTTATCGGGGCTTCTGCTGCCGCGCTCAAGTGAAAGTGCAAACTTGTTTGTCACTCGCACCGAAACGGAGATTAAGCGGCTCAAAACCCCAATTTCGAAACGAGGCGAAACCAAAATATTTGGCCAGAGAGCTGACCGACCACAGCCGCTGATAGCCGTGGCACTTATCTGTGTGGCAAATGCTGGCCTTGCCACCTCAAAAAGGGGGCAAAACCGCTTAATATGCAGCCTGGGAATACCGCTGGACAGCGATTACGAAGCAGACGGGGAGTCTGATAAGCGGCGTTGATAAGCAGCAACAACCGCAGGGGCGGAGCAGCGAAAAAGCGGGGTAAGCAATGATCGAACGAGGGCTGGCGGACCTTGTCTCTGCCAGATACACACGCTTCGTATCCGCAACGTATTTGTATCTGCTACTTTATCTGTGTCTGTATCTGTATCTGTATCAGTGGCACATGCGCCGAAATTTGTCACAATCACCATATCGTCATTATGTTTATCGAGCAAACGTGGCGAGCTCCGATTCCGATTCCCATACTTTATTTCTCCACTGCTCCTGCGATCACTTGGAAATGCAGCAACGCGTGCCGGAAACCTGAGGGGCATGCAAAATCATTAGAAATGAGCTCAACTTTTTGCAAATTCCGAATTCAAATCGGGCTCCCCTGTCGGCCACTCAAAAATGTGTCGGAAGTGGGGCTAATTATGGCATATCGATTGCCTGCTAGATAAATATTTGCTTAGAAGCGAAGAAGAGCTGTACAAATATTGTCCTACATAGTAATTAGATAGCTGAGGGGATTGCAAAGTGATTCTAAAAGTATAAAATTGGGGTTAGAATTGATTGAATTTCTGTTGGATTTATTTGATTAGGTTAACTATTTCTAATTCTAAAGCAGTTTTAGTATTGATTCATGGAAATCTTTACATGTGCCTATTTGTAATCAAAGACTTTCGGGTAATTTATGAGGCGCACCCCTGCTGACTCTTGACCATAACTTAGCTCGCTCTTTGCCCCGCTGATCATGCCACCCCTGAGCCGTGATCATGCTTCACTTCCCTGTCCTGCAGCCCCCGTATTCAGTAACTAACCCCCCGCTGGCTGGCTGTGTCCATTGACAGCCAGTTAAACCCAATTAAAGGCTATCTGCCCGCTGGCATCTGTAACTGTATCTCCTGTATCTGTATCTGTATCTGTATCTGTATCTGTATCTGTATCTGTATCTGAGAGTGGCTCATTGACCGGCCATGGTGGAGTTTGTTTTTCCGCTCGCCTCATTTGTTTGACTAACCCAATGCGGCCCAGAAGGTTGCTGCAGCTAATTGCCCATTACCTTGGGCCGAGGCAATTTTTACTCGAGCCGGAGAGCTGACTGCAGCCCAGTCTTTCAGAGACTTTCAAATGCCAGTCGAAGGCTGCCTGCTGCTGCCAGCTGCCGCCAAATGACGAAGTCGTCTTGTGCAATGATCTCCGCCAATGCACTGTAAATTGTTTTAGTATTTTTTCTTTTTTTTTTTTTGTAATAGCTTTCCATTTAAATAAAGCAGGTTTAAGGAGGCAACGAATATAAAAATAACAAGCCATAGAAAGGCAGCAAAGTTTATAGGCTTCAATGAAGTGGTTTGGGAAATGTGTTAGCTATAGTTTTCAATTTAAGATTCAAGGAATGTTTTTACGCGATTTTTACGGGATTTTGTATATAGGATTTCTGATGTGTTATCCCTGTCTCCGGCTGCTGTAATTTTCGCAAGAGTACGCGAGAGGTGCCCACGTGCCGGGCGAGCATTTGGGTTAATTGTCTGTGGATTAGGCAGCGGCCATTGTTGCAGTTTTGTGCATTGAAAGCCGCTTAGCGCCTGGTATTTTTGACACCCTGCCGCCGTCGCCGATATGGGGAAATATTCACTGCAATATACCCATAACCATACCCGCCGACCCGTATATATCGTGTATATATAGTCACCAGTCTCCTTCTCTGGGGCTGAGTCAGCTGCGGAGCGCTGAACGATAATAAATTCTGCCATTGTCATTTGACGCGTTACGAAAACGGAACATTCGCCAGCCGTCTGTCTGGCTTTGTCTTTATTTACACGCTCCGTGTAGTGTACCTTTGGAAATGCTAAGAGTATGAGTTTAAATGCCCATATCAGAACTTACGTAATGCCCCATGTTACGATCATGCAACTGCGCTTCGACCTGGACATGGATATCGAAGGGGAAATGGAAATCCAGCCAGCAGAAAATGCAATTGAATGACAAATTGTCTGGGGATGGCACATCACACATTGCGCACCCGCTGACTCAATGGCGATATATGATTTTTTTTTTTGGATTTATATCGGTTGCCGGAAGTGTGGTGGTTCACATGGGCGGGGCTCTACTCCTCCCCCCCATTCGACCCATTTGACTCATTCAGCAAGTCGCAAATGGAATTGAATATTGTTCGCATTATTTTATTTTTCGTGTGTGCCTTCACTGTGTCTAAATTGAAAGCCACTTAACCCATTTTCGACCATAATGCGAAACAGTTTCGAGCCGTCCCGGGTGGGGAGGTGAAGTCTGTGGCATGGCACACTCTCTGTTATGCTTTATTAGATCTCGGATGCCACCGAAGTTTTCATAAACAACCGCAGCAACAGCGGAGAAGTCATTAAAGAAACTGTATTTTCTTTGGCCGACGCTTCGTTTTTGTGGGTCATTATATAAGATCGATCATTGAATTTTTAAAATCCACACACACACTCACTTGTGTATGCCCAATTCGATGTGCTTTGGCTATCGAATGGTCAGGGGGAAAAATATACGAATAAAAAAAATTATGCAAGTTACAGAAACACAATAAAAAATATGGTAGATTTATGAAAAGTATACATATATTAGAAATATATTTGAATATTTATTATTTTATGTTTTATTATTTAATAATTATTTATCAGTTAAAGTATTACTATTATTAAGGGGTTACACCACTGTAAAACACCAAAAAAAAGGCATATTTTCAAAATTTGTGTAAGTAAACACAGTGGAGTTATTGAAATTCTGTAAAAAGTATTTTATAATATCAATATTAAACTACAAAGAAACATACATTTAAAGATTAAAAAAAAAAATGGCGACGCCGCAGCAGTTCTGCGGTGGCATGTTTTTTTCTTAGATGGGTGCACGGCCGGAAACCTAACTTCTGCAATTTTTGATCTAGAACAAAAAACCAAACATATTCAGAATCCAAATTGATGTCCGCAGGAAACTACATACGTAGGGGTTTTTTTTTAAATTAATTTTTCAAAAAATGGCGACAGTTTAAAAAAAAAATTTGAAATTTGACCATAAAATTCATCACATTTTTATTTAAAAAAAAAAAACTTTTCACTTTTTCAAAAAACCCTTACGTCTTTCCCTGCGGACAACAATTTCAAACGTATTGTAAAAATTTGGAATTGATCGGTAAAGATTTGTTCGAGTTATGTTTCCGGCCAGCTCGAAAAAAGTGGTTTTGAGATAAACGCGTTTTAAATTTTCAATGGCTGTAAAATCGTATGTAAAATCGTGATAGGTCCTGCGGCAGAACTTGAAATTCAGGCCTACAAAAATTTTTCCCGGACTTCATCTTTTAGTATATCATTCTTAAGACCCTAAATGACCTTTATCAATAAAAAAAATTTTTTTAATTTTTAAAAAATTCTACAGTGGTGTAACCCCTTAAGCTGATCTTTAATATTGTTAAACATTTAGAAAAAAAAAAGTGGAGAATGCATTCATTTAATTGTTTTGATTAAAAGATGTTGTGTGAATTCCGTTTTTGTTTTCCTTACTTTTATTTTGAACTTTTGTAAATTTGTTCTTTAAGGTTCCCTTCCTATGTCCTTGCTTTTCCTCTTCTATTTATTTTATTTATTCTTCAAACTCTTTGTATTTTTAGATCTTTGTTAAATAAATAATTCATTAAATAAGCCTTAAACATTTTCAATTATTTGTCAAATCGTTTTAAATAAAATTCGCTGAAGTTCTTATTTCCTTTTTCATATATTTTTCAAT
>VNJT01009714.1:0-31630 GCA_008042655.1 Drosophila burlai | reverse complement strand
TTGCTGTCGACGGTCAGTAGAGTCGAGTTGCTCTTTGTCGAATTCTGATTTTGATCTATATCGCGGGTTGAGAAATAAGAGTAGCAAGCATTTCTTGGGTTGACGGAGCTTCTACGCTCATTCTTTTGATCGCTGCTCATTTTTGAGCTTGTTATGCGTGGCACTTATTTGTTTAAATTAAATAAGCACTTGTATTAATCATAACACTAGTTATGATTATATTTTTCTTTGTTTTTTAATTGTTAGCGTCTTTTCGCACTGTTTGGACTGATCCAGTATAATATTCTTTAAGTTTCCACTATTTCATCCACTATTTTAAATTGTTTTCCCGGAGCTCGCGCGAGACCACGTCCGCTCTATGCGGGAGTTGAACATATATGAATTAGGTTTAAGGCTAAGAAGGCCACTTAAGATAGTTAACAAACTATCATTACCAGCCCGAGCTCGCCCCATTAGCCTGGAAGGCTAAGCGCACACGCACACAGGCACACACAGCAGAACTCACCACGAAAAAAGTAGGACACATGACCTACGACAAGTTGAGCACAAGCGAGAGAGCGCGAGATCACTCCACCAAACCAATCCCGAAAATCGGCTCGCGCCAATGAGAGCGACAGAGAGGGGACAATCGCGCCAGAAACTTCTGGAAGAATCAGCGACGAAAGCCAGACGTGCAAATTTAAAGGCGAAAAGATTTAAAAATGTAAATGAATCAAAGACCACACTAAGAAAAATCATAAATAAAAAGGAGTAAACCAAGGCCGGCAGCCAACGGGCGGACAGGGGGAATTACGGGTGAGAAATCACCTGCCATAACTGTTCGCAACGTTGGAAGTGCGACTATACTCTCCCCGTGAGGGCAGCTGAAAGCAGTTCCCAGTAGGTTATGTCTCTGCTGAGGATGATGACGAATGGTAGTCGGGCGAGGAGAAGAAAACTCCTGCCCAAAAAATTACCCCGATCCAAGGTTGAACAGAATTTGCCGAGGGATGCGTGTCCGGCGGGCGCTTGGACACTAGTATGCGAACTGCGGTGGACCGGCCGACCCATCATTTTAAACTAGGCTTACCACGGAATGCGGGCTTTATCGTGGCGGACCATCCCCTACCCATCATACTAGTAGGACCAAATATGAACTCAATTACAAACAAAAACAAGCAAACCAAAGGTGATCGCCAAACCTTAAAGGAAGGATGAGATCCCCCCCCCCCCCCCAAAAAAAAAAAAAAAAACCACCTCGAAGACGCCTAGCGGTCGAGCGTGCACGGCGGAGGAGGCGGAGAGCTCTTCAGAGCGCCTTCATCCGGGAGCCGGAGCCAACGGAAAGGGCGAACCGATGGGCCCGCCGATCGGCGTGATCGGGGGCAAGTCCCTCGACGTGACCGCAGGCGGCTCCAGAGGCAACCCCAATCCAGCTTATACAGCCATGGAGGCGGACCCGGAACAAGCGGGTCACATTAAGTGGGCGAGAGGTGTCCTGCCGGACTTCAAGCCTGAGAAGGCGGGAAGGGCAGTAGCTACAAGTTCCCAACCAACTAGCGCGAACGCGGGCAGAAGCGCTGTTAAACGCCAGCGCTCATCTGAAGTGCAACCACCGCAGCCAAAGCGTTCCAGGGTGCAGCCCCAGCGGTCCTTCGCCGAGGTGACAAAGGGCAAGATGCTGATTGGAGTGGTGGATGAGGGCTCCAGTGACGGACTGGATCGTTGGCGAGCTGCACAACAGGTTCGTGGAGTAGCTGTTGCAGTCGGGAGGTGCACTGCCTCGATGTGAGGATGCCGGATGGTACCAGGGTGGCGTGAAGGTGATCGCGTGGGAGGACACGGACTCCGTCACCTTTTACAAGCGGGCGATCGCAGGACTGGGTGAGGTGTACCCTGGTGCAAAGCTCGCGGTAGTCGACTGGGACAAGATCCCCAGCAAGCCGAGAGCCAGGGCGTGGCTGTCCCACAAGCCGGCGGAGCCGGAGAAGATACTTAAGCTCCTGCAGCTAAGTAACCCCGACCTCCCCTCCTCTGATTGGCGAGTCGCCAAGGTCGAGGAGGCCGTTGGTCCGAGACGCCAGGTTGTCCTGACTCTAAATGAGGGGACAGTCGAGGTGCTGAGGAATAACGAGGGGCTTCTCCTGTACGGCTACGATAGCGTGGCCGTGCGCGTCTATAAGGCCGACGCCAAGCCGGGCCAAAAAGAGGAAGTCCCCGACCTAGAGGGACCTCAGATCGAAGAGGTGCCAGAGTTGTCCGACGATGAGGACATTCTGGAGGGCTACGTCACCTGGCAGAAGGTGACACCGACCCGGTCCTCATCCAGGAGCCCTAGATCTGTGGCGACAGAATCCAAGGGTTGAGGTCAGCCGGCTGCTGTAAGAAAGACTTAACTCTTTTTATGGTACCCAATTTCAGCAATGAAGACCTAGAGGGACCACATGGATCCCTCCGGATATGCTCCGCCTACCTGGGGCACGACCAAGACCCCATCCCCCCAACCCTGAAGTAAGTCACCGAGGACAGCAAAAGGCTGAGCCTGGACTCCATAGCCAGTCTGCAATGGATTCTGTGCACGTCCCTGTTTAGAGTCCTGGTGTATTCCTTTTTGAGCCTGTGCTTCAGCTGGATAAGCTGCAGGATGTCTCGGGGGATGACATCCTTCCGGGCGGGAGAGATAGCGTTGCTGCTTGGGGAGGCCTCAGAAGCAGCGTCGAGGATTTTGTTGTTCATGAGTCGTGCAGCATCCTCCACATCTTCAGCAGAGCGTAGCTTCATATGTAGCTGTAAGGAATCTTCAAGACTTCTTTTGAAAGCGCATATGTTCGAACCAGGAGGGAGTAAGGCCTTTCTCACAGGCGTACAGAAGTCCACTGTCCGGAGCTGAGCAATCAGCGGGAGGTGATCAGAGCTCAGATCGAAGGACTCCACTATGCTCAATCTCCTGCTGTGTAGGTCTTTAAATTCAGCGAAATCTAGAGATGACGGGGTACGCCCTCCGCTCGGGAAGCAGGTGGGTCGTCCTGTGCCTAGTACCTGAATTCCTGTGGGGTCGATCGCCTCCTTGAGAAAAATGCCTCTTGAGTCCGCTCTGCTGTTACCCCAGGATTGATGTTTGGCATTAAAGTAACATCCCAGAAAGAAGCGATCCCCGCACACTTCTATGAGGGCTTCAAAGTTCGCACGGGACCAGGACAGATTAGGAGGGAGGTACGCAGCAGCAATATTGATTTCTCCAAGCGCTGTTGAGATGGTTACCTTTGCGAGCTGGGCCATTCCGAGGCGAACTGGTTGATGGTGATAATGTACGAGATTGCTTCTGACAAGTACTGCAGCTCCTCCTCTAGTAGAATTTCCGGGGTAATTAGCTCAATAAATGTTGTAACCTGGGAGCTGGAAGTAGGTGCCAGTGTGTAGAAAAGTCTCCGCGGCTAGTAGAATGTCTATTTGGTTACAGCTGAGAAACACCAGGAGCTCCTCCCGCTTGGCAAGAAGACTCCTGGCATTCCAAATGACTATTTTAAGATTAGTCATTTCTGTATTTGCGTTGTTGTGACCTCCTCGCATCGCTGTCTCTTTGGAGGTCCCTCACAACCAAAGAGATAGTCGCCATGGACGAGGCCAGTTCGTCCACAGCGCTTTTGAGGTCTATTAGCATGTTCGTGATCCTTGTGATATCCCAGGGATCTTCTGTCGCAGCCTGTCTCAGATTGTTGGAGAGTCTAGGTCTTCTAGAACCGGGAAAGTCCTCTTCCTCTAAGAGGAAGTTCCTATCCTCCTTCAAGCAGAAGTGCGTGTAGGCCACTGAGAGCTCACTCAGCCTGAGAGTTTTGTACAAGACTCCCAGGAGCGGCTCCATTTAGAAAGAGGAATTGGATGACCTACATCCGAAACATCAGAATCCGTCAATGGTAGAGCACACGAGACCATGCTGGAACTTGTAGCTTTGAATAAGACACCCCTCTTTGTCTGAGTTTGGTACCTTGAATTCTGCTTGCCCTGCACATAGGAGGGGGGGTTCGAGGTCTTACTCGAGGTAGAAGCCGACCTGAGTGACATCCTTGAAGGACCGCTGGAAGTAGCCGTTATTGAAGATGGACAGACAGATGAGGTAGACAACGTCGACGATGACGGCAACAAGGAAGTAGTCGACGCCACCAAAGGAGTTAAAGCCACAGAACAGGAAGCAGATTCTTGATTCAAGAGCGCACTTCTTTTGCTAAAAAGCGACGGTCCTTTGCTGCAACGTGGTTCAGACTTGCTGGGGGGAGGAGAGCTAGACATAGTTAACGATAACTAAAGGCCAGCTAGCATATAAATAAAAAGGAAAGCCAAACAAAATTTCGTAGTAGATGTATTTAAAAATAATATAAGATTTAAGAAACAATTTCACAGAAACAATAGAAATTCACAAAAAAGTATCAAACTGTAAAATGAAATAAAGACGGAACCGTCCGCGAAAGAAGGGGGAACTCCCCCACTTTATGATCGAACTACTCTCACAAACCCTGAGCCGTTTAGACGAAATACGCACAACCCGAAGCGGGCTAAACTTTTAGAGAAATTTTTGTACAAAATTTCCAAAATAATAGTTTTCCAAAATTGCTCCGAAGCACAAACGACTGTTTACGAAGTTGACAGGAAAGTCCGATCCCAGCTAAGGAAGATCCTCAAGACCCCTCAAGCCCCAACCCACTCGGACTTCTGTCCGGAGGGGCTGAAGCGTCTCGTTGAAATTTTCACCGATGCTCGTAGCACGGCTCTAGATAGGTCCTGCCCCGTAGCAAGAATGGGGGATAGACTGGGAAGAAGCCACCATGGTGGTGTAAGGAATTAGGCTGCCTTATGAAGACCACGAGGCCACGAGGTCCTTTAATCTAACCAAGAGCGCCAACACGGACGCATCGTGGCGTCTCTATAAATCTAACTTGTCCCTGTACAACAGCGAATTAAGAAAGGCCAAAAGAAGGGCCTGGTCCGACTTTTGCTCAGGAATCCAGGACTACTCTGAGGCGTCTAGGCTGAGGAAGGTCCTCTCGTCGACGCCCTCCAATCCGGGCTTCGTCAAGTGTCCTGGCGACAGCTGGACGACCTCCAGCGAGGAAACCCTCGAGGTTCTCCCAGATGCCCACTTCCCCACTAGCCCTTTCCAGAGCAGTCCACCTAACCCGCCGATACGGCGCGGTCCGTCTGAATTGGCATACCATCTTACTGATAGGAACATTAAATGGGCAATTAACATCTTCAGCCCATATAAATCCCCAGAGGTGGACGGCATTATACCTGCACAGCCTAGCTACGCAGTTGAGCCATCCACACCTGACTTCGACTGATCTTTTCGATCATCCTCGACACAGGGGTCATTCCAAATGGATGACTCCGCTCAAAAGTTGTATTGATCCCCAAGGAAGGCAAGCCATCGCATTGTACGCCTAAGGACTAAAGGCCGGTAAGCCTCTCCACGTTTCTACTCAGGACGCTGGAGAGACTCATCAGTCTGCATCTCAGAACTAATGTTCCCCACTCATCCTTATCAGGATCTCAACATGCGTATAGAAGGGGCAGATCGACAGAGATAGCATTCCATACGGTTTCATAGCAAAACCGCTCCACGAAAAGGAGTTCACACTCGTCGCCTTCCTGGATATAGAGGGTGCCTTCAACAAGGGCTATCATTCGCCCGATACTCCTCTACGGAGTGGCAATCTGGTAGCCAGCTATAAAGCAATCCACCTGCCTGGGCAAGTTAAGAAAAATCCAACGCATGGCTGAGATCTGTATGACAGGCGGCCTGCGACTCCGGGAGACGCCTTGGACGTTCTGAAATAATGGGAGAGATGACCGCATCACTCTCGGCACTAAGGCTGAAGGGCGCGGGTCTGTGGAGAAGGTCGAGTTTCGGGCACACGAATCTCGGCTCTGCTCCACACCTTACTGAGGGAAACACCGACTATTGTGTCCCCGCTGAAAACCCAACCAGACCCTTCCAGGTTTACATCCCCGACAGAGAGGAATGGAACCTTGGACCTCCTGGACCTCAAAGGTCCCTTCACATTTATACGGATGGTTCAAAATTGGACGGCCGAGTGGGAGGAGGTATATACTTAGAGCACCTAAACGTCTCTTTGAGGCTACCCGACCACTGCAGCGTCTTTCAGGGGGAAGTTTACGCTATCAAAGAAGCCACTGATCAGCTCCCCCCAACCAGGGTCAGAGCTCTCATATGCATATTCTCGGACAGTCAGACTGCCCTGAAGTCACTTGAAGCTATCTCTTCAAACTCGAAGACCATTAACGCCTGCCGCAGATCTCTTCACGAGATGGCGGAGCAGTACGACCTGCACCTCATCTGGGTCCCAGGACATAGGGACATCGAGGGCAACTGTGCTGCCGATGAGCTGGCCCGGCAGGGTACAACCTCCCCTCTTCAGCCGGAGAGGGAGTTAGTTGACATGCCCTTGGCCACTCGCAGACTACTCTGCAGGGAGTACTTCCACCTCCTCGTAGACAGAAAATGGGAAAACTTATCTCCTGCCGCCACGCTAGAATGATCTGGCCACGCCGATCAGCGAAACGCTCAAAGGAGCAATTGTCATTGAGCAGGGAAAGCTGCGCACTTGCTGTTAGGGCTCTTACTGGTCATTGGCTACTTGGAACACATGCGACCAGGCTGTCGGTGCACCATAACGACTTCTGTAGAAGCTGTAGGGATGAGGAGGAGGAGGAGGAGACCGTTCTTCACCTCCTCTGCAACTGCTCGGCCCTAAGCAGACGAAGACTGCAGTATCTGGGCTCCCCAGGATCTCGCACAGCTAAGCGAGGATCGGGTTGGTCCTCTCTCACGTAGGATTGGTTATCGGCCCATGGGAACCTCCATCGGACGGGGGATCTAAGCCTACGCGGCATCACAAGGAGCCTGCTCAGGCTCAAGTGGATGGACCGGCTCTATGAGCCGGACATCACCGCCCTAACCTAACCTAACCTACACTGAACTTATTCAGAACCCGAGCTGCGCAACGAAACGTCTGAGCACCACCAGCAGAAAAAATGTCCGCTCCCCTCCCTGACCGAGAAGCCTGAACCGAAAAAAGAACCAAAAAACCAACCTGTATCACAACTGGCCTTACAAAAAAAATTAATAATAGTTGTATTTATTTAATTTATTGTGATTATTATATTTAGAAATATAAATTAATCTAACAACTTTTTGTCACAACTTTTTTGTTTTATATAATATACAATAATATAGTCGAATATTTATACTACAGAAACAGGCTTGTCATTTTTAATATATTCTTCAAAATTTTTGTCATCTATTAGGGTCGGGTCAAAATCATTTATTATTTGACTCAATATTGGATTGTCCAACATTGTCGTATGATTGCCTTCTATTACCTTAAGAGTAACTTTACCAGATGTTATTTTCGAAACACAATAGTCTTCTTCTATATCTTGAAGTGAAACTTCAGCTGGACGGACTAATGTAATCGGCGATTTTAAGTTCCTTATACTGTCTAAATCAAAAGAATAAGTCATTTTAACTCTTCTAAACATGGCATTTATCATTGCTGCAGAATATTCTTTGCTGTAAACATTCTGTTTATCAACATATTGCATAAATAAACACATTTTGTCTGAAATGTTTCCTAGTTTTACAAAAGCTTCGGCTACTGATTCTTTAGTTTCTTCAGGAAATATCTGATTTACAATACTAGAAAAGATAAGGTTGTATAGGTCATTATCTGAAAAATGTTCTCCCAACTGAAGATTAGTAAGTCGTTTTAAGAAATGAGGAGCTCCATCAAGTAGCATTAAGTGGCCTCGGAATCCGGAATCTTCAAGCATCTCTACTAATTTAAGAGCTACGAGGGATCCAAAAGAGTATCCAATTATATAAAATGGGTCTGTTTGTTTTAAAATTGGTCTTATATGCTATAAATTAAAAAAGAAAACATTATAAACATATTTTTGATTTATTAAAACAGTTTGACTTACTTCAAAGCTTTGTTGGGCTAAATCTAGAACTGTTTCCAAATGTGCTAATTGATGAAGCTGTACAACAACGGCCGTGCTTTGCAAAGTTGATCCTATTTGGTACCAGGCGCGCCCAGCTGTACCTTCTAATCCAGGTATTATAATATTTGGAGGAAGGCTGTGTTTGGAAGTACTAGCAGATGTGGTAAGTGGAATAATAATACGATTGCAATGTTCTTCGTCGCCCAAGTTTCTTATAAGCAACTCCATACCCAAAATATTACGTTCTGATGAAAATAACATTTTTATTCCGTCATTATTTTCCCTTTCTTTAGCCTCAATAAACTCTTGAAGTTTTTGAAATGTGAGCTGCCGTAAATCTTGGGATGATAAAATTAACTCAAAGTCACGTTCTAAGGTTTGTTTAATTTCAACAGCCATTAATGAATCCATTCCCATTTCTGATAGAGTTGTCCCAAGCGACACTGTCTTTAAATCTCTAATACCCATGATATTCATTACGGCATCAACAATACTTTCATTTCCCGATCGTCCAGTCCTTTTTTCAGCGACTACCATGCTGGAAACGATAGGATCTTTGGAACTTAGTAAATTATCAAGCTCTTGAATACATGAAGAAATTCTTTGCTGAAGGGTACCTCCTATTTCCACATCTATTTTATCTTCTGCCATATCTGCCACTAAGCCCACTTCACCAACTGCACCCCACTGAATTGCTTTTCCTGGTAAACCGTCTCTATTTCGACACTCAATGATACGTTCCATTATTGAATTAGCCATTCCATAATTTGTTTGTCCTACATTCCCATGTCCGCAAGATACACTTGAAAACACAACGAAATGTTCAAGTTGATTGCAAGAAATACGAGACAGCTCGTCGAGATATTTTGTCGCAACCGCTTTCGGCGAAAAACACTCTTGAAATTGAGATTCATTTTGATTTAAAAAAATTCCATCTCGAAGTATAACTGCAAGATTAAAGATTCCTCCCACTGGTCCCAGTTTAGCAGCATCAGAAATCAACTGTCGACAACCTTCCTTTGTTGATATATCCTCCGTATTAACAACAACATCGCAGCCGTAAGACTTCCAAAGTCTAATAAAGAAAAATATAAATATATAAAATTAAATTTAATTAATAGTTCTGTAAAAACTTACGCCATTCTGTATGATTGATAATCTTTTGTAATTCCACGTTTTGAACTAAGCACCAATTTTCGGGCACCTCGCAAAGCCATCCAGTCAACCAATTCCATTCCGAAACCTCCCAGTCCACCAGGGATAATATAACTAAAATTATTATTAAAATAAATTTGCTTCTGCACTTGTACAGGTAAAGTATCTGGGTCATCCGATTTCTGACGAAGTTGAATAACCACTTTTCCAATGTGTTTTCCTCCAATAAGATGCCTAAAAGCATACTCAATTTCATTAGCTGGAAAGACCGTGACTGGTAATGGCTGAATAATTCCTTTAGTAATATCTGCATCAATTAGGCTTTTAAGATACTACAAAGATATACATTTTATAAGTCTATTTTAACTAAATTTATATACATTTTACCCAAATATCTTCATCAGGAGCTACAAGAAGACCATCAGCAAGCACAGCATGGAATGTTATCTCTTTCAAAAAGCATCCCAACCCAATCTTATTATCATTTGCCATGTCAAATTTTCCGATTTCCAGAAAGTGTCCTGATTTACCAAGGCAACGCACTGAAGCAAGTAGCTTTTCCTCAGCCAACGAATTTAACACAAAATCCACACCTCTTCCATCTGTCTCACGCTGCACCATTAGCTCAAATGATGTATCTCGAGAATTTCCAATATGTGATTCTACAATGTTTAATAATATAAAAAGCTTACAATGCATAATTAAATTTTACATTAAATATATATGCTTTGCTTATATCAATTTTTGTAAGAGGCTACACGTATATTAAAAAACTCACATGCAAGTAACTGACTAAACTGCGATATACAGAGGATGATTCCAAAATGCAAGACTATTGCAATCAGATTACATTAACCACTTACACAAATTAAATTAAATTAAAAAGTCTTTTCTCAGGATTGAGTCACAAGCATAATCATTTAAATGTATGTATGCGTAGAAATAAAAATGAACTATATAAACTTATTTTACATTACCTTTAAGTTGCGGAAAAGTTTTTAGTAAAAAGTTTTTTTTTTGCTGTGAGCTGCAAGTTGTATAAACTTCTAAGTTATATGCCAGGGCAACCCTAATAGCAGCTAGCCCAATGCCTCCTGTTCCGGCGTGTATTAGAATGCTTTTTCCTTTCCTTATATCGCCAGCCATAAAGAATGCATAGTAAACTGTTATATAAACCACAGGCACCGTGGCAGCCTCTTCTAATGACCAATGATCCGGAATATTCCATATAAGCTTTGACGGCTGCTCTACATAGGATGCTACTCCTCCTTTAACCACCATACTCATGATGCGATGTCCAGTTTCCATATCAATCCCAGAATATTCAAAGCCGAGAACACAATTTTGTTCTATTCGACTAGATCCATATAGTTCAACCGCCAATCGACCAGTTGCGAGCATAACATCTCTAAAATTCAAAGAGGAATATGCCACTTTTATCTTACAATTTTGTGGAGACAGTGGTCCCTCAAGCCATTTTAAAGTTGATAAGTCTCCACGTTGAATAATATTTCCATAGATGTGGTCCAATCTAGACATTTGCTTATCAATTTTAAGCAGTGGCAAATGTCTAAAGGTACCCCAAGCGCCCTGATTAAAACCAATTTAAGTTAAGACAAATTATAAGTGCTTATATAAATAAAAGAGTCTTACATTGCGATAGATGTTGAATGCCAAACCTAATGCTAGCTGTTCCATATAAAACTGATCGTTCAAATCAAATTCAGGAGCACTTTTGTCATCAATAAAGAAACATCTAACTAAATTACCATCTGGCTCTTTTCTCAAACACTTTACCAATCCAATAACACCATTAATATTTTCGTTGAATGAATATACTATAACTGGTGATTTTGTATTTATTGCGGACTTTAATAATGCAATCCAATTAAAAGTCTCATCATCTTGAGGTACTCTTACTACGACTGGATGAAGCTTTAATTTTTGCTGTATTTTTTGCAATAAAACAAATGTTTCTTCATTACTTTCTATTGGAATTTTGGTAATCGGTCGGAAGTGCTCAGATAATTCAGATGGTTTAATTGGCGAATTAGCCTTCTCTCGAATTAATAAGAAGCCATTTTCGACTAGAGAATTTTTGGCAATTTCAATGAAACTCTGATTACATTCTCCAGATATAAGAAAATGACAATTTGTTTGATTAGAAAGACTTCCATTTTCAACGTGTACTCCCGGGATTGCCTCTAGCTTTTGAGGTGTGTAAAGTATATAGTCGGCAGTAATAACTGGTAAATCTTCTATTGATTCAATAAAATCGTTTAATACTGTTTTACTACCATCTGTATCTACTTCTACTAACTTAATTTTTAATGCAGGATTGTTCTCAAGAGCAAGTTGAGTGCAAACACGAGCTGCATTTTTAAAAGAAAGAGATTGTGACATAAAATAAGGCAGAAAAACTGACTTTTCAAGAACGGGAATACCAGGAGGTCTCCGTCTTTGAACAGGACTAGCATGTAATCCAATCAACTCGATACCGCCAGCTATGATCCGGTTGAATTTATGATCTACATAAACGTTGAAAATGCGATTTTCTGAATCCATCTTAGTCATTAAATCGAAATGATGGACGCCATTTATTCTGAGCTTTTGAATTTTCGTTGGCAGTAAAAGGGTTCGAGAATCAGTTCCAAGTATATGAATTTGAAGCATTGCATCCATGAAAGTGACCCAGTTGTAATTCCATTCAACTTTGCCAAACATACCATCAGAACGGGCTGAATTAACTGCCCTAAATGCCCCATTATAATGATATCCACGTAGTCTTAATTCTTTGTAAAAGTCTTTCCTTGAAATCATGGGAAACTCTGATTTCTCTTTAAAATAATAAACTTCCGGAATAATTGAATCTTCAGTCTCACGAATAATACCGGTGACCACTAAGTTACCCGCTTCAGTTATCTAAATACAGAACATTATTATTATTACATCTAAAGTAGAGATAATTCATATTTGTAATTCACCTCAAAATGCCCAGTGCCATAGTGAATCATAACGTTTAATTCTACTTCTCCAGTATGGGGCATATTTGTAGCTCTTATAAAACGCACATCTTCAAATTCTACAGGTACGTCCATATAACTCGGACCATGGTACATTAAAGAGAATGTTTCCCAAACATACTGCAAATAACACGTAGCTGGTACCAAAATTTTTCCATCTATGACATGGCCACTCATAAACTCTTCATTATCACTGGCTAAGTTAACAGAAAAAATACGCTCTCCACTGGATTTCGTTTTCATATTTTCGTATTTTGTCACAAACCAATCTTCACTATGATCCCAGCAAATAAGCGAGCTAATGCTGGGTGTTGAACGTGAAACAGGAAATTCTACTTTTTTATATAACTTGGCAACCGGCAGTAAAACTCCATTCTGAAATACTCTTAATAATATAAAAAATAACATCATTTATAATATAATATATTTATAATTTATTTGTATTAATTATTTATACATACTTTCCAAGGGCCGCCAAGAAAAACAGTGCGTTATTTTTGTTTCCTCGGTTTGTAAGTGGAATATGTACGCCATTAGCCATTGAACGTTTTAATATGGCACCCAATAGTCCGTGTGGCGCCACTTCAATAGTCAATGCATTTTTTGGTAACATTGAAAAAGTCTCTTCAAAAAGAACACTATTTAATAAATTATTTGTGTGATACTCAGCAGAGCAAAGATTGTGTTCAGCTTTATCCCAGTTACTTTTAGGAACACTAGTACTTAACCATCTTGTTGTTCTAGGTTTTGGGTTTGGTATAATTTCCTTCATATATTGCAATAATGGAGGCCCCATATGGGAAATGTATTTAGAATGATAAGCTATATGTGAACAAGGCACGGCTTTAGCAAATATTCCTTTTGCTTTTAGTTCATTAACAAATTGATTAACATCATCGATTGGTCCAGATATCGTGCACGAATCGGGACCATTATGACAGGCAACTTCAATAGAATCAGGCAACATATGAAGAATGGTCTTATAGCCCATTCCTATTGCTGCCATCGAACCTTTTATTTTTTCTGAGTCGACACTAACCCTACCACGGTAATAGGCCGCAAGTATCATTTGTTGTGGAGACAGTCCACCATCCGCATATGCGCATCCCAATTCACCAACGGAGTGGCCAATTATATAGTCTGGCTCAAAATTAAGAGAACGCAAGACATCTGTTAACCCAATTTGTATCGCAGCAATACCCACAAATGAATGCAAAATATTTTCGTAAGTTTCAGGATCATTGGATGTCAATATATGTATAAGATTAAGTCCTTTCGAGAGTAGCGTTTTATGACATATTTCGATGGAATCCCGAAAACGTGGAACTATCATAAGAGATTTTCCCATTTCGCACCACTGAGAGCCCATTCCGCTATAAACCCATACAATAGGTCGTTGGAGTCCAGTGTAATGTTGAATATCTTTTACTAATGATTTGGTCGGTTCTGTTCCTTCATTGCAAAAAACTGCGTAGCCTCGGAACACCATACCAGACACATCTTCTTCTTGAATATTTTGAAGTAATCCAATGAATTCGGCGTCCAATGGTTTTTTTTCTACAGCATTAAATATTTTCTCAACTGCAGCCTCCGTTCTTCCAGCCCAGGTAAGAAGTCTTGGCACGTCATCTAAGGGTAATCCAAAATTTGTCTTTGACTTGGGATAGCCCTTTAAAAGGGCATGTGCGTTAGCTCCACCAAATCCAAAAGAATTTATTCCTATGCATGGCTTTGGTAGGGGAGTTACGTCCTTTACTACAACCAACCTTCCTTCGGCTAAAGGAGCAATTACAGGCTTAATCTCTTCAAAATTTATATTAGGTGCAATTAGTCCAGTTTCAAAGGCAAAGCAAGCTTTAACTAAGGAACAGATCCCTGAAGCTGCTTCGGAATGACCCACATTTGACTTCACGGAGCCAACTAATAACGGTTCTTGCCGTTGACTGCATAGAACATTATCGATAGCTTTACACTCTTCGGGGTCACCAACTACAGTTCCAGTACTGTGAGCTTCTAAGTAACCAATATCTTTTGGTGAATGGTCAATCTCTTTGTAAAATTCATCGAGCAACTTTTCTTGAACTGTGCCGGAGGGATATGTAATACCCTCTGCTTTGTATCCATCACAGTTAGTTTTTGAATAAACTATGCTAGCATAAACCCTCTTAGCATCTCGTTTTCGTTGTAAAAATAGGCAATTAATAGTCTCCGATCGGGTATAACCATTGGCATTTTTGTCAAAAGGGCGACAAAATCCATCTGGCGCTAAAACCCCAAGTCTACAATATTCAAATGCTTTTAATCTGTCATAGCAATACAAAATTGTTACTTACCGTGCAAACTGGAGAGTTACAAAAGGATGAAGTAGTAAATTCGATCCACCTATTATTGCAGCATCAATTTCCCCATTCCGAATAGCGCTGAATGCATTATCCAAAGCGTACATCGAACTGGAACAAGCAGTATCGAGTAAAAACGAAGGACCCTCTAGTCCTAAGCAATATGAAATCCTGTTAGCCATCATTGCTCTGCTACACCCAGTGATACCAAAACCACCAGAAGAAACCTTTTCGTAAAACCATGTTTTTTCCGATTCAGATATACAAGATCCTATGTACACTCCAGTTCTTGATCCACGCAGGGTTTTTGGGTTTATTCCTGAGTCTATTACAGCTTCATATGCAGTTTCTATAAGAATCCTAGTTTGAGGATCCATTGTGTGGGCCTGCTTAAAGTGCACCCCAAAAAAAGTGGCATCAAACTTTTCTAGTTCACCAATTTTTCCTGATCGTTTTGGAATTTCTGGATTAAAATGACGCCAACGTCGTTCATCATCATCCACCATGTCAATCTATAATATAAAGAAGAAATTTTAATAACAAAAATTTGTTTTGTTTTTGTTTTGTTTGTTTGTTGTTTTGTTGGCAAGCTAATCCTTAAAGTCTTCTCGATTTAATTGAATAATAATAAGGCAAAAAACATATTTCTCGTTACTACAGTTTTTTGGGGTCTTATTCCATTTTTTTGGGTACTTGTTTCATAATTTGGTAAAAAAAAATTAAATAAGTCCCATAAAAATCGTTGTTGTTGTATTCCATACAAATTTTTAGGGACTTATTTCATTTTTCCATGTGTCATTTTTTAAAGATTGGGGAGTTATTTCATATTTAAATTTGGGGACTTATTTCATTTTTCGTTTGGGGACTTATTTCATTGAGGACTTATTTCACAGAGCCGCGACGTATATCAGGAAACTACTTAATTTGTTGGGTAAATTGTTGGTGGCGCTTATATATCATTGGAGTGGACAGTACATGTCGGTGTATATGTTGAAATAAATGCAAGCGGAATACAGTGAACGAAAAAAATTCGAAATAGGAAATAAATGCATTGGCATGTATTTAAACCAACAATTTGAATTCGGAACTCGCCGAAATTCTATAGAAATTCAAGAATGAATTAAATTATAATTCTGTACTCGAAATCGGAAGTTATTAGCTGTCGCAGTGCCGGATCAATATTACTTGGATTTAGGCAATAATCATACAGAGAAGTTTGCCTTAATTAAAAAGGGCATCCATTAGACTTCCAGACAGATGTAATTTATACTGATTTCAGTAAAGAATTTGACTTTCACTCCTTGTTAGAAAACTTGATTTAATGTGGTTCCTGGATAATCTTCTTAGATGGATCTTAAGTTACCTGAACGGAAATCATTAAAACACCTTATATTTTGTTCTAATGGTTACTTCTGGCGTCCTACAAGAGAGTGATTTGGGTCCTTGTTGTTTACATTATTTATTAACGACCTGCCAAAAGTTCTAATACTAGGATTCTTCCTGCTAGTCTGATTTAAAAACTGATATTAATAACTTTGAAACATGGCTGGCGAATATCCTCCATCTAAACCCTCCAAGAGGGCGCCGGCTGGGCAATGGGCACTGTATTATCCCGGACAACGGGTAATGCACTGCTGCTTGCTCCGTCCGCGGTAATACAGTGTCTAGATAAGGATACGGTTCAATTCCTTCCGCTGGAAAAGCCGGAGGAAATTAATCATTTGCCATGGGTGGAGGTGCCTGGCGGTTAGGCATAAAACGCAAGTGGGTGGTTTCCCGGAAAATCAACCAGTGTACTTTGAGTGAAATGGATAAAAAAAACTGCTACCACCGGCGGGCACAGAGAGGAGCAATCCCCTCTGCGTGTCGCCAGCGGTCACACCTCTGATTTGACGGGAGCAGGTCATGTCAGTTGTAATGCTACTGCCATAACGACGCAAGGGAAGCTTTGCCGCTCAGGTGCCATAGTCGACACAGACTCGGACCTGGAGAGCGTGCAGCTCTCTAAAGAAGGAGAGGAAAGCCTTCTCCGCTCGCCGAAACCAGGCACCAGTTCTCCGCGCAGGGATGGGCCGAAGCGTTCAAGCGAGGGGATGAAGGCTAAGGCCCAATTTAAAGTTGCCCTTCGCATCCTGAGCCAGCTCCAGAAAAAAACCGCCCTATCCCCACAGGAGAAGGCAAAGCTTACCTGGGCCGAGCAAAGGGTCGCAGAGGGCAGGCTGCACTTCGCCAACCTCCCGAACATGATCTCAACGGGCGGATTCGCCAACAAGGAGGAGGAGTCGCTTGCCAACAAGAGGCAACGCTCAGCCGAGAGCGCCAATAAGGACGCACCGGGGAGTAAGCGGCGACGCGGGACGAAGGAGGCCGGCGCTCCCCCCCAGAAAGCGAAGATGCCTGAGACGAGGACGAAGCTTAAAGTAAGTGAGGTGACCAAACCAAAAAGACAGTTGATCGTGACACTCATTGACAAAAGCGATGAAGCCGGCAATATGACCGAGCCGCGGTGGAAGTTAGTGCTTGCGCGACTCGTTGAGTCATTGTTTGCACGGATGGAGGAAGACTCCGAGGCCCCCATGCCCACATTTGATGGTGCCGGGTGGCTGAACGGGGTCAAAATCCTGAAGTGTATGGATGACCCGACGAGAAAGTGGCTGACGCAAACAGTCTGCCAATTGGAGGCGTTGTGGGAGGGGGCCCAGCTGGAGGTGGTGGACATGGAGCTAATCCCGTCCATTCATAAGGCGAAGGGGAACTGTCCCCATCGCAATCCAAAGGGACCGGGCGCTGAAGCTGCTGCAGCGACAGAATCCGGACATCCCAACCGCGGACTGGAAGGTTCTGCACCTTTCGACCCCATTACCCAAGGAGGGGGGCCATAGTGCAGTCCTCCAGATAAATAAAGAGGCGGAGAACATCCTATATCCGAGGTACGGGAAGATGGCGTGGGGCATGGGGAGCGTGTACCTGCGCCTCAAAAAGCGCCATTCCTGGGATAAGGATGCTTACACCCTGAAGGCAGGCGAGGTGTAGAAGGACTTAGGTCTGGAAACCATTGAGGACGCCGCCCAGGGACTCTCGCTGGACGAGGACGCGGAGGACGGTGACCTGACGTTGACAGTCAACCCGTCGAATGGAGATGAGCCCAGTACCCATGCCACTCAGGGTGCTGCAGCTCAATCTTCATAAAAGTAAGATCGCGTCGGTGGAACTCCTCATCGCCCTGGAGCAAGGGTCCGCCGACATAGCTTAGGTCTAGGAGCCATGGATTGCATGGCAATGCCGTCGCCGGACTGAAGTCCTCTAACTACAACATGTTCTACTCACCATCGGTTAGCAGGAATAGAACCGCCGTACTTGTACGGAAGGGTCTGCATGCTAACCTTATGTCTCATTACAGCACGGATGACCTAACTGTTGTGATGCTGGAAAGCGAGAAGAAGCGCCTTCTGCTACATGGCACACGACAGAACGGCCCCACCGGAGGAACTCAGGAGCCTGGTGGAAGCCAACCCGAACGACCAGCAACTGCTCGTGGGTGCAGACGCCAACGCACATCACTGCGTGTGGGGTAGCCCCGACATCAACGACAGAGGTGAGTCACTCTTAGACTCTTTATTACCCACTAACTTATGCATAGCTAACGTAGGAGAAGAGCATACCTTCGTAGGTCCCACCTTCTCAAACGTGCTAGATATAACACTCGTAAGGGGACAATGTACAATGGTATCAGAATGGAGAGTCCTTGAGAGACCATCCTTCTCAGATCATAAGTACATTCAATTCCAATACGATTTTGACCACTCTCCCAAACCAACCGCTGAAGACATAGAAAAGTCCCTAGAGACCCTCTCCAAGGAATTACTAGATGCGCAACGCGCAGCATGCCCGACATCTAGAGCTAGAAAGAGGACCAAGCCACCCTGGTGGAACAGTAATCTTTCGCTCCTACGCAATAAACTCAGAGAATTCTTCAAAATCGCCAAAGAGGTGAACGAGGATGAGATTGATGAGGAATACAAAACCCTACTCAGGGATTACAAGAAGGCAATACGCAGAGGGCACAAAGAAGCTCGTGGAGAAACTTCTGCTCCAATATCGAGGCGGCCCCAGAAACGGCTAGATTCTGGAAGTTGCTATCGAAGCAACCCACCATACAGAGTCAGCTCAAACGCGACGACTGACAGTGGACTGAGGGCAGCGAGGAGGCTCTAACAGTACTAATGCATGCTCACTTCCCAGGATGCACTGAGATATCCGATGCCAACAAGCACAAGGCGCAATGCGGGGTCCTGTCACCTCTCCTGTGGAATCTGGTGGTAGACGACCTGATCAAGAGATTCGAGTGGAAGTCCCCAAAGATAACAGCCTATGCTGACGACATAAGCATAATTATCACGGGAGTCTGTCCATCGACCCTCAGCTCGATTATGGAGTCAACACTCAGGAAGATATGTAAGTGGGCGAAGAAGGTAGGACTCAGTATCAACGCGGACAAGACGGATCTCATTCTCTTCACCAAGAAATACAAAGTGCCGCTATGGGTCCCCCGAAAATTATCTCAACCAGGCTAACCCCGAAGACACAAGTCAAGTACCTCGGAATTGTATTAGACAGCAAGCTGGCATGGAAGCCCAATGTATTAGAGAGGGTAAAGAAGGCCACCAAGCGCTTTATGCATCCAAGATGCATCTAATGCACTGGATTTACATCTCGGTGGTGCGTCCAACGCTGATGTATGCAGTCTTAGTGTGGTGGCAGGCCATGGAAAAGAAGACTCATAACAGGCTTATGGAGAGGACTCAGCGGCAGGCACTGCTCTGCATAACAGGGGCGCTGAGATCAACCCCCACAAAAGCACTCGAAACTATAATTCGCACAAAGCATAGTTGCATCAGGGAATACAGTAGAATCCGGAACCAATACGCAATCAAATTTTCGTCGCAATAACAGGAAAAACGTTATAACCGGAGTCGTCATAACCGGATTCTACTGTATGTCTCTACAGGGTTTCAGGCATAGATCAATTGATCGAGACATGAGCAGTATATCTGACAATGAAAGAAATGAAAGAAAACGTCCCTGTCTCCCTAAGAACGCTCCAAAGCGAGCTAGAGAGACGGGCCGACACACGAGCTAACAGCAGGTGGAGGAGAAATTCCACAAC
Organism: Drosophila burlai; assembly: GCA_008042655.1. NCBI lineage: Eukaryota > Metazoa > Arthropoda > Insecta > Diptera > Drosophilidae > Drosophila > Drosophila burlai. The sequence continues at coordinate 11,948 of VNJT01009714.1, read as the reverse complement.
CTGCAAAACATCAAAGATCATATGCAAAGAGCGCAACGCAAAACTCAGTCACTACGTGCTGCATCATCCAAGGAAAGATTGCAGACTGTTAGTAGGAATTCTCACAGGTCACTGTCTAGCTGCGGCACGTGCAGTCAAGCTGGGCATTACCGAAAACACCAAATGCCGGAAATGTGATGAATCCGAGGCAACTGAAACCTTGGAGCATCTCATTTGCAAATGTCCAGCCCTAGGAAGGGCAAGAATAAAATACCTAGGCGTCCCTAGAAGATGCCTCCAGGCAAAAGCCAGGATAACTACTTGCCTTCGCGAAAAACACCTCGATGCTTAAAGATTTCGAAAGCCGCGTAAACACTCTCTAGGTCCACTCAGAAACTTTCGGACAGCTAAGGGCCATATTGGCCTATGCGTGGCCCCGTGAGGGCCTTCCGACATAACCTAACCTAACCTAACTTAGTTTTGAAACATGGTACCCCGTAAACGTTGTTCCCAAGCTTGTGATTACACGCTGAACTAGCGCTCTTTAGATAAATTAATTCTATAGTTGATTTGGGAGTCTGCCTGGATCCTAAACTTGAATTTATGGATCATATTTCTTGCATGGTGAATTGGATTCATTAACCGGTAGTCGAAAGAAATCAATAACTTTCATGTTTCAAAATCTCCATATACATTATTAGTTTGTCCTATCTTAGAATATGGATCTTGTGTTTAGAGCCCTAATTATGGGATCCACAGCAAAACGCATTAATCGAAATACGCGATTAGCTCGATGGTCATTTGCTCATCGGCGGTATCGTTTTAAAATCGAGCATCCTATGGGTACTCTGAACGTTGTTCTTGGTTATTTATCGCGTGTAAGACTAAATAGCAGCTGTAGATTTTCAAGAAGGTTTGCTTGTTGATTTAAATTCCGAAGATTTTAAGTCCCCGGAATTTAGTAGCAAAGATCAAAGCGAACAAAAACAAGAAAGGTAGCTAACTTCGGCACGTCGAAGTTTGTAAACCCTTGCAGCGCACAATTGAAACATTATGAATTCACCAAATTTGATCAAATGAAAAGAAAAACTTACAGGATTTATATAGAGCTTTTATGTATATTAAACCTATTAATCTACCTTTACAGTTTTACAGTTACAGTTTTACATTAGGAGCCTTGTATTTTCTTCTACATTTAACGATCCTATGACAACTATATGATATAGTAGTAAGATTTGTATCATTTTCAAATTTTTATACCCTTGCAGGGCATAATAATTTTAGTCAGAAGTTTGCATTGCAGTGAAGGAAACATTTCCGACTCTAAAAAATATATATATTCTTGAACACCATCAACAGCCGAGTCGATCTAGCCATGTCCGTCTGTTCGTCTGTCTGTCTGTCCGTCCGTTTCTACGCAAACTAGTCCCTCAGTTGTAAAGCTATCTGAATGAAACTTTGCACATAGTCTTCTATATGATCTCACTACTATATATGTCGGAACGGGCCGGATCGGAGGACTATATCATATAGCTGCCATAGGAACGATTGGAAATTTTTGAGAAAAAAAATTTTAACATGCCAATTTCGACGAAAGATCAGGAAGAGGACGATGAGGACACGAAAATACAGTACGGGTATGCGAATATAAATAAATATATATATATATGTATATAAATTCATGGATTTAATCAACCCTCACATTCATTTCAGATTTCCTGCCTAAATGGAGTTCCAATGAGGATCAGGGGCTGAGACGGTCTTCTCGCGTATACATATATATGTCGTATATTTAAGGGGTTATATACACTTGCTCGCGAGGAAAAAAAAGGTTTTTTTTTTTTTTTTTGAATAAAAACACAACTTTTCTCACAACACTGAATCTATATTTATTTATGCACTTCGTGAGATACTTCGTTCATTTTTCAGAAGAAAATATTTATATTAGTAGTTACAGTAGCCATTATGCAAAAACACCATTTTCCCAACATCGTCCGCGGTGACCACGATTACTAAAGAACCGTTAACACGGTCAGTCTGAAATTTTGCAGGCTTATTAACAATAATATTAGCCTGTGCGTGAGCAAAGGATTTTGAATTTGAAGCAAGGCAGCAAAATAATGATTCCAGCGCGTTTTCCATGCTTCGTAACACTTCTGGATCGCTTCGATTGGGATGCGCGCGAAAATCCTCGTCGTGTCCGCCTGGATGTCCTCAATAGACTCAAAATGGGTTCGTTTTGGCTACCGATTTTATTATAAGAATAAAAAAAAACAGCGTCACATATCGGACGAATAAGGCGGTTGTTGCATCACGGCAATTCTTTTATAATCCAAATACTGGGACAAGTTGAGAGCTGTGTGGCACGGCACGAGTGATGTCTGGGCGCACGTTGTTCACTTGTTTTCGCAATCTTTCAAGTTCTGGGCGATAGTAGACTTGATTCGAACTGTTACACATTAATCTTCACGGATTAGAGCGCGCACAAGCTGCTCATTCGTGGCAGTCCGCACCTCGACTGGTCTCCCGCTCCTCTCCTCGTCTTCCACGCTTCACACCTCTTCTTAAACTATTTATGCCATCGAAACACCTGGGCACGACTAAGAGCACTATACCCATGCACTTTTACAATTTTAGCGTACGTTTCCAAAGCTGTTTCGCCCAATTTGACGCCAAATTTTATAGCGATGCGTTGCTTTTGATTCCGTTTTTTTCATTCTTGTGACGATCTCCGGATCGGGTTTTTTTTTTCGCTAATTTCCTAAAAAAAACACTGCGATTTACTTGGAGCTTTCATCTCCAGAAATCCGACCGAAGAGCACTGGTACTCAATGAAATTGTTGTTGTATAGAAGGCAATATCAGTGCCCTGTGACGTAAAAAACGCTATGCACGAATAACGGACCTGCGCGATACGCAATCTTAGTACTTTATGAATCTTGCATACATACTATCCACACTTTCCGTTTTCTTGGGTGTGGACGGTAGGGGGCGCTCTACTTGTGTTTCACTTTCCCTTCCTCCTCGTGGGACTGCCAACCTAGCTTCCAGGGTATAATCATCCCTTCGGCTCTGCCAACCCATTTTCGGTGCTCATTCCAGACAATATTTGTTTTGCCCGCGGCTATCGATCACCGTTAGAATGCAACAGTGTTGCACACTATATAAAATATATATAAAAATGTTTACCAATTCGACAAAAGCAATTCAAATTTGGTAACACACAAGTGCTACATAATGGCGAATATCCGAAATAATAAATAAAATGACACAAAAATCTAGATGGAATACAACAACGATTTTTTGTTAAAATATAACTCCCCAAGCCAGATTTATTTTATTTCTGTTTTTATTGACATTTCTGTGATTTTAGGTCCTTTAACACTAACGTGCGTTACCTATCGATATCGAAGTTAACGCAATAAAGTAGAATGTGTGTTTCTACTGGCAATTTGAACAACGACGAAAGCTTCATCAATATTTTTCTTCGGTTAAGCGAATTGGGATTGCCTCGTACTTCTTGGGATCCTCTACGGAATACCGCTCTACAGCGAGTCTCTGGCGTACCCCGAGCAATAATAAGCAAGATTATACCAGCTATTGGAGCCTTACCGTGAGGCTATCAAAATATTTGGTTGTGAGTATCCACCAGGATTCCTCACTAAAGAGTGGATCATGGTAACCGTTAAAGAATTTGAAGGCATTGCGAGAAACCAGTTCAAGAAACTTGGATTCAATACAATACAAACTAAAGTGCTGAACGCATTGCGCACGCGCTGTACCTAAATTTTTTTCTGGAACCATTCAATAAATAATTATTTTGTGCATTTATTTTCAAATTGTTTGTTTTTTAATTCAAAAAGGGTTTTAACGGTTTTATAAAAACTCCATATTGTGATTTTTAAAAGAGGCCCATCCAAGCGGTCGACTAAAGTCGATCCAAATTTGTATCATATTTTATCTTCCTGAACTCCACGGGATTCTGCATATTCTTTGTCCATAGCTCTAGAGGTGATCCAAGAGCAGTAGAGGTGCCGAAACATCAATGCTAACATTATGCGAAAGATCGTTGTCTTTTTCAACTGTCTATGTTTTTATGTAGGTTCGTCACTGTTCCAAGAACAAGAAGAAGAGATATAACGCTAACACATATAACGCTATAACAATTTACTATAATTTGTTCAACTATTTTAATTAATTTAATTTCAATTTTTTTTTTTGCAGGCATATATTCATATATATATATGTATTTTTGATTGGTGGTGAAAGCGACGCAAATCGACAGAGAAATTTTTACAACATAAGTCATTTTTTGCAAGATAACATTGTGGACAATCATTGTTAACAAAAATTTGGATATTTCGTCAAAAAAGTGATGCAATAAAATAAAGACGTTCAATGTACATACAAAATATGTAAACAGAGAATAATATATATTTAAGATGCGAATATTGATAAAGATCTCATCTTCTATTGGAGCCTTCCAGATGGAACTTTATTTTTTGTCTCTCAGAGTTCCAAAGTTTCATTTTTCCAATTCGTGTCCGTTTGCCTATGGTTGTCATCGAATTTCTGTTGAGCCGTTATTTGTGTTCAAGTTTCTCACAGTAGTTTCAATAATCTATCAATTTCGGCCGATCTGGTGATTGGCCAGATGCGGTTTATCCCAGTAGTGGGGCTGCCACCTTACGCCAGCGGGGAGTGCCGTCTACAGTGTTAGTAGTCGTAGGAGACGAAAGTCTGGCATCGAGTCATTCCTGGTGGGTGTTGTTGCTGTACTAAGTGGGTGCCCCCATTTTTCCATATAGCGTGGAGAGCGGTTAAGGCGGTGGGGAGAGAGTTGTTGCCGAATTTGTCACAAATAGGCATTGTGATGGAATAATACAATTCTAAATGTTATAAATGAATTTTTCTGAGAGGAATCTTATTCTCTCGTCATGGGTGGGATTCGAACCCACTACCCCGTGTTTGATAGGTAGTTGCGCTATCCACTACGCTCCGAGTAATTTGTAATATTATTTAATGTTGATTTGTATGACATTAAATTTAAAATAAGCTGAATTTAATAATTTTTTCCATTATTTATTATTATTATTCTTATTTTTCATGTGTAAATAAAAATATACATTTTTTTCAGGAAACATCGATGTTTCGGCACCTCTAAAAAGCAAATGCTCCAACTGTCAGTAAATAACTTTTGTATTTGAGTTGGTCGTGAAACTTGTACGATAGTCCGAAAATAAAGTTGTTATCGTAACAAACGTAACTTGAACCAAAGAGTATGAATATACAGAGGGGACATCTATACAATAAAATCTGCAATATGGCGGGTTCCAGCGGTAGTAGGACCTATTGCACTTCGGACAAAACCCCGAAGAGTTTTTTCGTGTTTTATTTATCGAGTGCATTCTAGATTAAAGCCACCCCCTCCGAACAAATAACAATAATACAAAATGGCCATATTTCAAATTATATAAAATTATGTTGAAAATTAGAAAAGTTATAATTTTTTTCTCAAAATTTTCCGATCGTTCCCATTTCAGCTATATGATATAGTTGTATATGATGATAGTTGTATATGATGATCTATATGATATAGATTGTAGTAGTGAGAGCATTTAAAAATCTTTCTGCAAAGTTTCATTCAGATATCTTCAAAACTGAGGGACTAGTTTACGTAGAAACGGACGGACGGACAGACGGACATAGCTATTTCGACTCGGCTGTTGATGCTGATCAAGAATATTTGTATATACTTTATAGGGTCGGAAATTTCTCCTTCACTGCGTTGCAAACTTCTCACTAAAATTACTTACTTTGTACGAAGTAGATGTGAACGTAAATTTTAAATGTTTTCTGTGAACAAATTTTTTCATTACGTCAAACTGGCAACTTTTTTTACGTTAAAGAACAATAAATGTTATATGTATGTTAAAAAATCTACATACAAGATTGTAATTAAATTAGAATGTAGGAAGAAAACTTGCCATGCTCGTGTAAATCACTTGGAAAAAAATACTGTGAACACAATCAGGACAACGAGGAAGAGACTTATTTGGAAACACTGACCCTTAATAATATGAAACATCAATGTTCCAGTAGTGGAAGCAATCTGGGAGCAGAAACCAGTGACATTCGCTCAGCTTATCCGCAACCTTCGTAAGGTATTTAATTACGAATATATTTTGATTGTGTTGTAGGGTCCAAGAATACATGTACGAAAAACATTGAGTTTGGGAAAATACGACGAGTATTGCAATATACATACATATAAAGAGAAAAACATATGGGGCATTCCACGCAAAATTAGCCAACAACATTTTTTTTTCTTTTTTTAATTTTTATTTCAGTTTATTACTTGAAAATATTTGATATGTATTTTTTTATTTAAATATGATACTTGGAATTTTCGATAAATAATTTTCTGAAGTTCCCCGTTTTCAAAAAAGAGCCTTTTTTCAACTGCATATACTCAGAAATCTTATGAAGATACAAAAATTTGTACAAGACATGACACGTGTGCGGGTGACCTCCTTTCCCGTCTACTACGTTCTACTACGTTCATTTATGGGTGACTCTAGTTTTCAAAATGAGTTTGATGTGACTTTAACTGCATCACCCCAGGCTTCAACCTCTACGGTCACGGACACCAGAGGCACTGCAGCTGATGTGCTGCCGGCGCCCACCCCAATACGCGCGGATGTTGGTCCCGCTGTGATTGGGGATCCGGAAATAAAACCAACCAACCATCTCAGAACGGTTGGATACTGCCTCCTTCTCGTCGACGGAGGACTTGGTGACCCTAGGGGAACCTGAGGTGTTGGCATCAGGATCCGAGGAAGTCGCCCTAACACCGTCGGCCGACGCATCCAGCTCAACCTCTATGGGGTTGGATCTGGCGTATGTAGGCAATCGGATCCAGCGGCTAATGCTGGTTTCTGAGGTCGAATTTGTAAAGATGACAAGCCGCGAAAAGAAGCTGTTTAAGGCAGCTATCGCGAAAGGGCACCCAAGAGCAGAGGCTCTCCAGGCTGCAAAAGCGTCCCCTCCCTGCTGTGTCGTGTTGATTAAACGTATGTTCGCGGGTAGTAGGTGATGCCGAAAATGAAAAAACCAAATCAAGAGCAACGCATCGCGATAAAATTTTGTGCCAAATTGGACGAAACAGCTTCGGAAAAATACGCTAAATTTGTAAAAGTGCATGGAGATAGTGCTCTTAGTCGTGCTCAGGTGTTAATTAGGCATAATTAGTTTAAGGTGGAGTGTGAAAGCGGGGAAGATAAGGAGCGGAGCGGGAGACCAGTCGAGGTGCGGACTGATACGAATGCGCAGCTTGTGCGCGCTATAATCCGTGAAAATCAAGGATTAACAGTTCGAATCAATTCTACTATCGCCCAGAACTTGAAAAATTGCGAAAACGAGGTGCGCCCAGACATCGCTCGTAACCGGATCCTTGGTCACGACAACGGGCCGGGCCACACAGCCCTCGGCGTATACCAGTATTAGAAATAGAAATAGAAATAGAAATAATATAGGAATTGCCGAATCATGGAAAACGCTCTGGAATAGTTGTGTAGCTGCAAGGTTTGAACTAACTCTAGCTTACAACCTATAACAGAGCTAACGCTCACTTTACTGAATGTTATCACTCTATCGGATCTGTTCCAGTTTCTACTTCCGCAAAATTTACTCGGATTCGGATTTCCCAGACCTGTTATAGTTTCCACTTCTGCCAAATTTACTCGGATTCGGATTTTCCACTGTTAAGTCTCCGAGCGAAACCACTCGGAAACTTTCCGACTGCCATTGGGTCGGGGGTTTCAGATCCGAATGAACAGAAATTAATCATTTCTTTATCTAAAGGTTTAGGGAAATTACTGTATAACTAAATTAGCTAAAGGTAACAAACTCGATTTTTAAATAAATCGGTTCGTTTGTAAGCTTTCACAAATTCCAAATCCTGTTTTAGTTTCCGAGCGGTAACAAATGTTGGATCGTAGAGTGCATTGAAGGGCAAATAATCAGAGAAATAAATAATCAGTGAGATATTTCGCATATTAAAAGTGAAATTTTTACGGCCAAGAACGCGTGTACCAATGATTTTATGCAGTGAATCATTAACGTCTTTAGGTTGCGGGCCAAAATTTGATTAGCCCCTAATTCACAAAACTCTGTCAAAACAAACGCAGCGGCCAAAGGGGAAATTAAATAAAAAATAATTCATAACACAAAGGAAATTCGCTTATGTTAACGGGAAAGTCGAAAATGTTAAAGGGAAATATGAAAATGTTATCAAATTCACTTCCGAGTGGAAACTGGAACAGACCCGTATATCTTTCCAAGTGAATAGTGTTTTTTTTCCCCGACGTTTTGAAATTAATTTTTGATAAAACTCATCGGGGTTTCACATCGCGTATGCAAGCAGACTTCTTCTTTGTGTTTTAATTAGATTTAAGTTCAGAAGGTGTTTAACATTCTTTTGCGCATTATCCGTTTCCCTTTGATTGCACAGTCGCGACAGCACCCAATCTGTAAGCAGAACGACCTCGATACCACGCAGTGGAGAGTAGTGAAGCGGAACACACAAGGTGAGATGCTGCACCTCGCCATAAGGTTGGACCAGGCGTCGCTGCGGTCGCTTGCCAAGTGCAGCGGTGGAGTCTGGTACTTCATTGGCAGAACCAACGTAGCGCTCCTGTCAAGGGCGATGGAAAGGATCAACCACCTGAGGCTACGATACCGGCAGCCAAGATTCCGATGGCGGTCGCGGCATCTAGACCGCCGAAAGGAACGAGAGGCAACAACTCTCGACGAGGCAAGCACGGCAGCCTCGTCCAACGCTCAAAAGAGGAGCCGTGAGAACCACGAGGGTTCTCCAGGCGAACCTGCACCACGCCAAAGGGGCGTCGGACTCCTTGCAAAAGCCATAGAGGTAGCCACAGCGGAAGGCCTTTGGGAGTTAATGTTGGCGGCCGCCTCCTCCGACGTTGGAGATCCAGCAGCTCGTCTTCTTCTGCCGCACAGCCGGGAAACACATAGTTATCGGCTGCGACGCAAATGCGCATTACTCAATATGGGGTAGCAGTGATGTTAACGTCTGTTGTCAATTCTGTAGTCAATTAGATGTAGTCAATAGAGGGTGCAAAGCCACTTTTATAAACACTATCCGGGAGGAGGTCTTGGATCTCACTCTGGCTAGCCATTTCCTATTCGAGTGTATAACGAACTGGAGGGTTACCGATGAGGCCACGTTAGCAGACCACCAGCACATCCTGTTTGACCTACCTGGCCATACGGAACTCATTACATCGCTATACAATCGGAAGAAAACCAATTGGAATATGTTCACAGCCTCAGTGGCTAAGAAAGCTGACCAACTCATCACAAACTTTACGTCTGTGAGTGACATAGAGATGACTGCTGACCAGCTTTATGATGTGCTAATCACTTCTTTTCAAGATAGCACAGATCTAAAGCGTCACCGGGTAAATCTCGCAGACTGCTGGACCAGCTTCCAGCAGTTCTCCACCGGGAGCAAGGTAACCTTGTTTTGGGTTCCCGGTCATGCCGGAATACTCGGTAATGAAAACACAGACGAGCTACCAAGGATCGCCTCAGCGACTTTTTACCTGGCCCGGAGCCTTTTTGTGGGTGGGCCTCTGCCAAAGACATGGTAGAAAGATGTGCTAGGGACGTTGATGCACTACGATCAGTACATTCAAGTGGCCCATCTTATACCAAGCACGTGCCTGTTAGTGTTAGGTGTTAGTAGGCGCGACTAATGAAAGTATAGAAAATGAATACGAGGAAGTGACTACTGGCGTGCTGCCATATTGTTTGCCTGCATTCGTAATGCATTTGTGGGTTAGTATTAAAGTTTTTAGTTTGGGAAGGCTATCTAAGTTTGATTTTATTATGTACAAATCGTTATAATTTGCACATTAGACTCTAAAGGGTTCATGCAATTCAAAAGAAGTTCTACAGTGGCGCAAAACTAAGGGAAAATAGGATCTAGTATTTCTACTCGGTACGTGAAAATTAAAGTGACCCAACAAGTCAGCACTTTCAGCGTCACCGTGGATAAGGTTAAAAACGAAGGTAATGCCAAGCATGGTTCTACGGTTAGCTAAAGAAGGTAAGTTAATTATGAGTCTACTCGCGTACGAGGGTAACCTCTGGTTTGGATCCCAGTTCAAACCGCGTAAAGCGAAAAGCAGAAAGTTCTTCTGAACTGACTCAATGCGTGTACTGTAAGATAGGACGAACTAACGAAATATATAAGGATTTTGTAACATAGGGGTCATTGAATTCTTCCGACCACCATTTAATGAAACCAAGCACACCTCTGGCTTTATTCACCATGCACGAAATATGATCGATAAAGTCAAGCTTAGGGTCCAGTCGGACACCCAAATCATCGACTACATTAATTCTTTCCAAAGAGCAGCAGTTAAGCGTGTAAGTCGCGAGCTTGGGAGCGACACGAGAGAAAATCATTAGCTTGCATTTAGAGCCGTTTAGGTTCAATAAGTTTATACGGCACCATGTTTGGAAGTTATTGAGATCTGTTTGTAAATCAGACTGGCAGGAAGCGTCGGTTATATTGCACGCAAAGTTTGACGTCGTCCGCGTACATAAGACTCTGGAGTTAGTCAGGACTTTCGGCAGGTCGTTGATAAATAATGTAAACAACAGGGGACCCAAATGGCTCCCTTGCGGGACGCCAGAAGTAACCCTGAGAACATTAGATACAGAATTTTTAAAGAGGACCTTTTGCGTTCTGCCATCCAGATAACTTGAGATCCAACTAAGAAAATCCCGTTAGATCGAGTTTCCGAACAAGAAGAGAATGGTTAACAGATTTAAATGCTTTACTGAAATCAGTATAGATTACGTCTAACTGTAAGCCCTTATGGAAGCCCTTAACTAAGAAGGAAGTGAAGTCTAAAAGATTTGTTGTCGTTGATCTACGCTTTAAAAATCCATGCTGACATGGAGAAATAATTGATCTACACAGGTGCTGCAAATGTGGAGTAATGATTTTCTCGAAAAGTTTTGGAATGGGCGACAACTTAGAGATTCATCTACAGTTACTGGTATCCGATTTGCTACCTTTTTTGTGGAGAGGAATAACAAATGATTCCTTCTAAATAAGGCGAAAGTGGGAGGTTTCTAGGACAAAGTAAACAATTTTAGAAGGGAATTGCACAGGGCGTCGGCACAATACCTAAGCACACAGTCAGGTATACCGTCGGAACCTGGCGAATAAACAAGCTTAACGCGGTGAAGATCTGAAAGAGTAGAGCTTTCGTCTAAAGTAGGACTGAAAATAAAGTTCGATTTGGGCATGATGTAGGAATAAGTCTGATTACAGTCAGTAGAAGTTAAGTAAGTGGTTTGAAAAAACTGAGCAAACAGATCGGCAATAGCCCGATAATTTTTTACGGTTGTATTTTCGAACGAAAGCGAGGAAGGATGCGTAATTGGCTTACGTTTAGTGTTAACAAAATTATAAAAACTGTTTTGGGTCCTCAGAGATCTGGACCCTACAACGAGTCAAATAATTCTTGTAACACTGCACGTTCAACACGGTAAATCTTGACCGAGCCGATAAATAATAGAATAGGGCAGAGTTAGAACCGGTATATTTATATTTTTTTTTTGTTTTTAAGATGACTCAACTCTTTAGTAAACCAAGGGGTCTTAGTCGATGTTGGTGGATAGTAAACGGAACACATTCAGTAAATAAAAAATTTATGGTACCGTAAAAAATATCTACGGCTTCTGACATGTCTGTGCATATGTACAAATCGGACTAATTAAAATCTGATATGAAGTTTTTCAGCCGTTCGAAGTCCGTCTTGCGAAAACATATATTCAGTCAGATATATTCTGTAAGTCAGTCCCAATGTCGAGAGTCACATCGAAAGTAGGATGATAGGGATCTTCGGGAAGCGTCAACGGCGCCAC
>VNJT01009707.1:0-31439 GCA_008042655.1 Drosophila burlai | reverse complement strand
AAAAAGTAAGAAGAAAACTGGACCTCTCTTCGCTGACCAGTCATAAAAAGCGAAAGCTCTTCGAGATATAAAACCCAAAAAGTTTAATTAGAGAATTCCCCGACACTTTGATACGCTCACTGGTCTGAGCCCTACAAATTTGGAATTTTCACTTCTTCTCTTGGGAAGAAGAACCCACTCCCGGGACCACTACGAATGGCTTAAGTACACAGCAGATGGGCCGCCCGGCAATGGCATGGAGTGGGTTGGAAACCAGTTCTCCAGCAGAGATGGGATGAGATGTGACGGAGATGGAGGTGAAGTTGCAGATGGGCATGGAGATGGGGCTGGGTTATGGCTTGTTCCGCCGTCATATACACATGTAAGATCGCTGTGTTTATAGAGTCGCACACAGTGTATGATACTTGGTATCAAAAGCAAAGTTCAGAGACGCGGAGAAACGTGTGTAAAAATAGAAGATTGAAGCGATGGCTTCAAGAGGTCTCAAGTCTCGGGTCTGAGCTTTTTCAACTCGCAAAAGTAAAAGTTCTGTTATTTTTAGGAATGTCTTGATGATGGCGGTGGCGGCCAGACAGAGAAACTAATTGGGATGCTTTGGTATTTTGATATTCAGGTCTTCGGAAGCAAAGCTTCGTTTTTGTTGGGTCATCAGAAATCGAACACAAAGCTAATGGTTAAGATTATGCAAAATTCGTGATTAATGACAAGCTCAGCCAAGGGTCTGGAGAAAGCCTAAAATATAACTGGAAAAACAGTATTATTGTTTTAAAATAAATACAAAGGGTAGAATAGGTTTTCTTTTGAATTTTCAATTAAAGTAAATGTCGAACATCTACAAATCGTTGATAATGGTTCTGTGATCGCCTTTTCCCGGCTCGGTAACCGACATAAACTTAACGGAATCTCTATCATCGCCGCCGCTGCCGCCACTTCCCATTGAATTGGAACGGAAACCCATTTGCCTAATAAAAATGTACCGCCAAAAACGCGCTCAAACTAGCAGAAAAAGAGGCAAATTGAAGAGAACCCGTGCAATTAGCGATCTGGCATACACATGCACAGCAGATACACGCGTAGAAATGGTTGGGTTGGGCTCCAAAGGGGAATTCAGGTGCCCTCCACTCTCTACCCAAGACTCTATGGTTAGAACGCTTGGGGAGCCATCACCATTGGCGTCGTCATCATGGCCACAGCCGTAGCCACCACCAGTTTTGACCCAGATGCGCATGCGCGGAGCCATGGTGGCACGAGGAGGAATGGAAATGGGTGATGAGGAGGGGGCATAGCCAAAGCCAAAACTGGCAACTTGCGCGCGTCTCCCAAGTATGTACTGAATGTACAGTGATGCTCAAATTAATGGTATTTTTTAAGGTAATTGAATTTCGAGAGAAATAAATATAGGTTTATATTTAGGATCATATGTGTATATAATTTTGATCATTTGAGACATTTTAATATGTTTTAAAATAAATAAATTTACCAAAACATCTTTAACCCCAAAATTCACTTTTGAACTTTAGAATTTGTCAATGAAAAAATTATATGTTTGAGTTTAGTAATTATTAATTATAAATATTAAAATAAACTAAATGTGAGAAATACAGGTTTATATTTACAATCATATGTGTATATAATTTGGCTTAATTTAATACATTTTAATATATTTTTAAATAAATGTATTTATTAAAACAACTTTAACCCAAAAATTTACTTTTAAACTTTAACCCCAAGATTCACTTTTGAACTTTTGAATTTGTCAATGAAAAGATAATATGTTTGAGTTTAGTTTAATATTTAATTAATTATTTATTTAATTATTTAATTATTTATTTATTTATTTAATTATTAATATTAAAATCAACTAAACTTAAACCTTATTTTTAATTCATTTCCGTTCTTTGGTGCTATTATTTCCACCGTGGCTGTAATGTTTTGTGTGCGGAGAAAGACAGAATAAATTGACTTGCGTCTCGAAGCTGCCGCGTGAAAGAAGTAAACGAAAAATACAGAAATAAAACAAAAATATTACTGGCACAAAACACACAAACATACACTCACAATTGTAGAGTTTATAATATTTTTTTTAGTTTTTTAGGCATTAAGTATTAAGACGTCGCCGGCCGGCCACGCATAAGTTGATTAAATTTCTCGCATTAGCCGATTTTCTCTATCGGTGAAATTGCTGGACGAAAAAGCGTCAAAGAATGATTGATGAGAATTTGATCTTGGACAGTTGGACACTTGGACACTTGGTCATCGGTAGCAATCTGCAGAAACGTCTAACGGAAGTCGGCCATTAACCCGCTGGCACGTTTAACCCATTGTCTCCGCCGATATATATGGCGGCTCGGCGATTTTCGGCCAGATTAAGATTCACAGCCACTTTCAATCATAATAGCCACCGCCGCCGCCGCGAAGAAAGTGAAATTCGACAGGTGTAAAAGGGGAGGAGCTCACACAGGTGAGGCTCCAGCCCCAGCATCGATGTCAATTCCCATTGATGACTATCTTGGAATGACGGTGAAATGGAAAGTGTCCATTCCGAACGCATCGGAAACTAGAAGAGCTAGCCGCTCATTGAATCATCCGGACAATGCACAGCCGTCGCTCATCAAAAGGTTGCAAGCATTTCCTATTATTTATTTATTTTTCGAAAGTGATTGCCAATTGGCAGCCTCATTATACGAGTCTCGAATACCGCTAAGATGTCATAATTGATGCCCAGTATCTGTGTGCAAATTTATGCAATCTTCTTTCATTGCCTTACCAAAAATAGAAAGGCGGCAATCAGAAATCTCATAACTAACATAAATATAAACAGAACGGGCTAAAAGATTTTGTGAAAATAGGAAGTAGAGATGGGAAAACCATATTTATCGATAACAAATTACACATTAAAAATCCATTTCCGCTTTGCAGGAAGGACACGTCAAGTTTTGTGCATAAAAATGTATTCCTGGAGTTCTTTTGCTTCATTAAATGTGCAACAAATTAAATAAAAATACTATTTCTCTCAACTAACTCAAAGAAGCAGCTTTAAAATATAATTTTTCTTTTCTTAAAAATTTAATGAGTCTTTTTGTTATCGCATTCCCTTTGAAAACGCATAGAGGCGTTGAATGGCTGCAACAAAGTAACGTTGCCGCTAATTGTATAATAAATTAATTAAATTGTTTATGGCCAACAAGACATGAATATGCTAGATGCTAGACTCCAAGTGTGTGCGTGAAGACCAATCTGAATCTCTATCCGTGTAGCGTTTTTGCAGTTTCGTAATCGGAATCGTAATCGCTCTAACGGCGCCAGCTACCTACATAAGTCTTACTGGAGCATGACCACTTCATACACTTTATGGTATATATAGGAGGCTCTCGTAATATGAGGAGTACTATTCAGAACCACTTGACGACCAACCTGCGTAGAGCAGAGCTCTCCCCTAACGCAACTAAAAGTGCATTTCATTTTGAGACGACAAACCCCAAGAGACAAGAGGGGCCACAACAGTTGACAAGAACCAGCAGGAAGCAGAGAATAGAATAAAAATAAAACATAATATTATAACATGGAGGGAGAGTCATTAAGAGCATTCACCGTTACGCTTTAACCAGCGACCAAACTAATTAAAAACAAACAAATCTCTGCGCCAGCTCTTGCGTTTCGTTTCTTTTTCTTTCCCACATATGAGCTCCAGCTCCAGCTCCAGCTCCAGCTCCCCCGAGAATTATTCGGAAACTTGATTACTCACTTCTGTACTGAGCACTTAGGGCACCTTTACGAGGGCCGACTGTACAGGGCGCACTCATCGCAGTCATCGAACGGGCGACAGACAGGTGAAAAGTGTCAAGTCAGGCGAGGAAAGCCGTTAGGCTGAGGTAACAGTATTAACAACAGTGCTAAATGCCGGAAAAGGTGAGTCTTGTCTCTTAGCCAAAGTTTATAGAACTCCAAGCGGGTGAATTTGTTCCATATTACTTAAGGAATATAATAGAACCTAATGGGGAGCTGTCATTGATGAAATGTTAACTAACTGGGCTTGAAATTCAATGCTTTTAGGGAATTTGCAATGAACTCATGCTTTGTTAATGAGTTTATCGTGTTTATCAAGTTTACCAATGAAAAATAATTTCATTAATTGTAATTTTTCTTTTCTATATCACTTTTTTATTCAGTAAAACCTTGACATCACCTTTATCTTGTTTTTCAATAAGCCAAACTTGTTTTATACATTTTTCAATCCAATTTTTTTAAGCTATACAATCATTTTAATATCCGTTAGGTTCATATTTTAATTTAAGCCGTTATCACAAGATTAAAAAATAAATGTTTAATGTTCCGTTAAATTATATTGCATCTAACTTTATCAGTCTGCCTGTAAATCAGTTTTACAGCTTTTCTTTCTTTGGTTATATGGAAATTATGGGTTGTAAAGCAATTAAGTGGGTTTTCCACCAATTAATAATGGAGGAGGCAACCGAATAACTCCACGTGTCCGTGTCCAATTCTAATGCAAATGTCAACGCGGCGGCAGAAGACAGCTTCCTCTTAGTATGCATCGACGCACTTGGTGGATAAGAACCCGAACTGCAATTAGTGCCACGATCAGCATGCGAGACACGCACATCACATCCAGTGCCTACTCCACTAGCTTCTCCTCCTTGTCCCCTTCTCCTCTTTTTCAGACCATCCAATACCAACTGATCCATACTAAGAAAACGCACTGAAACTCACATTTCAGTCGAATGTTTTACCATTTTACTCGGCTTCTGAGTCTAAGTCTGAGTCTGAGTGGGCTTAGAAATGCTTTTCTTATGTCAGCTTCTTACATGGAAAAAAATGATCTAATTTAAGTTTTTCTTTTATATAAGATAATAGATTAAAGTGTACAAGTTTTTTTGAAAGAAACTTCCAAAATGATTTTGTATTTATTCGTGAAAGCTTCGAATCACAAACACATAGGCAAGTTTACTAATAAACTTAAAAAGCCCTACTCTTCGGTTCGAAAGAAATAAAAATGTATATAATAGCTTGTCTGTCTAATTCATAAGCCTTACTTAGACCTATCCTATTCTTTCCTCTATAAAAGACATAACTTAGACCTTTTCTGTTCGATACAAAGATATTTTAATATAATGCACGATTAAGACGGTATTAATAAAGAATCTATTCTCCCTGTTCTATTAAATTAATCAGTATAAAGCCCACTATGAAATCAATTCTTACTCAATCAATTCAACTCTCTTGAATTTTTTCTAGTGCACCCGAGTGCTTTTTTCGCTTTACCGCAACGAACTCTTGCATTTGAGGTCGCTTTCCTTGGTCTCTTGGCAAGCGAAACAAAAGATCGGCCCATTAGAGGCGATTTTACATCATTTGAATGCAATTTAGCCGCAGCTTAGCGTTATGTTCTATTTCGCCCCGGCACGAACTACGGGCTTCGAGCTCCGAGCTAAGTCGACAGTCGACAGCTGCACAGATCAATCTGATGGAAGTGGCCGCTTCTCGGTGGGGATCTCCACATCTTTCTGTCATTTGGAGTAAACTAGAGGAATCGTGCGGCACGGATGATCAGCTAGGCTGCCAATTTGGGCCAGATTTGGTCGAGCTGTATCATTCGCTTCGCATCTCTTGACCAATTTGCGATTCTTCGCAGACAGTATGAGAGAATATGCCGCAAAGAACCCCCACAGTTGTGGAGGTGGGGATACCAGCAGAGATTTTAGTTGCCAGATTTAAGACTTGCGACCTGACCACCGGCTCTTAACGAGCGAAAGTGTTTCATTAGCTTGTAAATGAATAATTTCCAGCCAAGGCAACGAAAACGAAATCAAAATAAACCCGAAAACTCACACCCGAGAAATGCTCGTAAAAATGTACATAATTTTTCAATCTCAATCTGGTTTTGCGCATTTCTACGTCTCTCTGTCGCCGTGTCTTTGATCCACTTCCGACAGACGACAAAAAAAAAAATGAAAATTTTCATTGCCTGCCTTCTCAGTGAAACTAATTTGAGGTGAAAATTGTCAAAATACGAGTGTAGAAATTGGTAGAAACACGAAAAGTGCCTTGGTGACAGCTGGACAGACGGACGAGCGAAATATATGGGTGTCTAGGATTTGGATTCGGATTTAGAGTTGGAAGTGGATGTGGATTTGGCAACCTGTCTCTCGGCCTTGTCCCGCGTGTCGTCTCGTGCTGAGTCAGAGTCAGAGTCCGACTCCGATTCCGAGTGTTTTGGCACTTTCTCCGTTGAGGCGTCGGCCCGCAGTTATCAATGAGTCAGTTCGGATGGAGAATTTGCGTAAATTGTCGGTTATTACAGGGGAGCGAGGCTGCGGCAGGTTCTGTGTGTGCCCCAAATTGGGTCAGAAAAATCCGAATGAGTGCCAAGTGCCGAGAGCCACGGCCTCTTCCTGTCCGCATCCAAGATGTTAGCGCGAGAACCGTAAACATAAACGCTGAAAAACGTTAACTGTGTCTAAAAATCAATTTCCGCACCGGCATACATTGTTAGATGGATAGATATCTTTAATGGAGACAATTGCGGTCGAAATAATGGCAACCAAGCCTATGGAAGCTAATAACTGCTGTTGCAGAATATGAAATCTTGTTAAATTGTAGGAAATGGAAAAGATCGTACATATTTCTGATAAATATTTTAAGCCCTCGCAGCCATACATATATCTGGAAAGGAATCGAAGTTGTCTACATTTTTGTATGCAAATTTAAATTGAAACCTATAAATTTCGATGTTTCTCTTTGCCTTCCAAAGATAATTTTGCAAACGTGAGGAATGCGTTTGCAGTGACCTGCACTAAGATTACTATAGTTGCGACTGCATCTCGCTCTCAGCACAATCTGCCATCATAATGGGCGATGCGACCCACTCATCGGGTGGCCGTTAGTGGGATCGAAGACTAATAGAGAAGTTCCGCCCGCAATCTCCGATCTCCGGCAGCCGGGAGCAACGGGTCCGGGGCTCCGAACTGAACCGAACTGAACTGTCAATTGGCCCAGTTCATCATGAACGCGGTAATTGCGCGGTTAGCGACATATAAAGCGACGACACCAAGACACCAAGAAAGCCCCGAGGAGAGGAGACAACACAAAACGTTCTCCGGCCTTTTGTTTCAGTTGTTCTTTGGACGCGGATCACCTGTCCACTCGGCCTTTTCTTTCAGCCATTCTCAACGCTTTTATTGGTGCCAAGTCGGTGTTGGAAGTCGGAATGCTCTTTGCTGTTTACCGCCCTTTTTTCGGAGGGGGGGCCTTAATTTCTAATTTCTTTTATCACAGACTGGTTTTTTTGGACTCCAGCCGGAGCCCCTTTTTTATTGCCATTTTTCGTCTTAACATCCATAATTTTTTGGCTTTGCCAGCTCGTTTGTGCGCGATTATTGCTCTGGGCCGAGCTTGAATTTCTACCTCTTACGCTGGGGTCTTCGGGGTCTCTTGGGAGTAATAACACACACTGGCGGCAATGTAACCAGTTTTGTACCTTCGCTGTCCAGCACTCACTCACTGCTTCTTGCTTGCTTTATTGCATGTCTAACTAGTTTATGGCCCAAGAGTAGTTGTTGTCTTAGGGAGAGTCCACGTTCGTATATACTAACTGGTCCTGCGCACCTTTCTTGCAAATTGCAAATTGAGTTGTAAACTCCCAAATAGCTCACCTGGCAAGGCTACAATGAATTATCGTCCGCCGTTGGAGCTGCTGAAGAGTGGTTCCATTTGTGGGGAATGCGAGTTGGAAAGAATGGTATTTCTTCTACCAACGATTTAATCACAATGTTGCACAGTTTCGATTATATTCCTCCGATTCCTTTCGTTCGAAATTCTCGAAGATTTCAATTCTTTTCCCGTCGAGTGCCGCGATTTTCAAAATGCCAACTGTTCGCGCCCGTGACCGATGGAAAACTGAAGACGATGGTCACAAATCTCGGACGCAGAAGAATCGCTGAAAAGAGAAATGAAGACGGGCCGCCAAAGAGAGCAGGGTCGCGCATGCGCAAACGATTTTCTCTTTCTTCAACTCTCCCCGTGCTCTTTCTCTTTGGGGTCTTTATCAGCAGCAGGCGCTATTCTTCTGTCATTCAAATTGATTCGAAATTGTATTTCCATTGTCTGGGATTAGTGGTATTCGGTAGTCAACCGTCTTAATCTTAAAGATATTTTTGCAAAATGAAATCGAAACTGTAGTATCTTTTTGTGTGGTATGCTGTTACACTTTCTTATTTCATAAACATTTGTTTTCTTTTATTAAGAAATGAACTTGTGACTTTGATTAGTCTTAATTTATAATTATTTATATTTAAAGACAATGGAAATTGTTTGTTTCTTTTGTTTTTCTCTATCTATTCAAAGGTTCCCTTACCTTTCTTTTTTTTTATAACAGGTAACTTTGAATTTTCTTTAGTTTGTTTTCTTACAAGATTTTAAATTTGTTTATTTTTTTATAATAATTAAAATAATAAAAAAACTTGGTTAGATTTTCTTATTTGGAACGTTCATCTGGTTTGTATTTCTATATACAATTTATTAAATAAACAGAAACAACCTTTAATTGTTAAAAGAACATAACAATAGATATTTGCACTTTTTATTTTTATTTACAACATGAAACAAATTTTATTGGTTACGCTTGGGTACATTATTGATGATGATGCAGCTGCCTAGTGCTCGAGGATTTCGTTGTTCCAGGACCTGCCAATCATAGCCACCACATCCCGCTTGAGCTTGGGTCCGATCAAAGGATTCATTTGTGCCATATAGCAGCAAAGCCAGAAGAGCCAACAGCAGGCGGCAGTCAGCATGAGGACACAACGGATGAGATTCTGGTGTGGTCCTTTCGGGGTCATTATGGGCATGCCAATGCCCACAGCTCCCCAAAGACCGGTGAAGAAAAACACGGGAAAGAAAGCAGCGCCCATTTTTCACAAGTTATTTCCTCAAAAACCAGTAACTTTTCGAGTTAATGTTATTTCCAAATACTCCCACTTTTCGTAACGAAAAATCAATACGTTACGGAAAAACTAGAGAAAGCAGCGCTCATACAGAAAGTTATCGCTTGCAAGCTGAAGCTATCGATATTCGTTTCTATCGATGTAGCCGCGCATCGCTAAAGAAAATATTTACAATTTTCGTCTTTATAATATTTATTTAAAAACAAATCAAAGCGGCACCATGACTATGCGACCTGATGACCACCGAAGAAAATGGGACAAGAACGAGTACGAGAAGCTGGCGGCGGAGCGCCTCCTAAACCAAGTGGCCCCCAAGGAAGAAGGTGCTCCTCTCACCCGAATTATCCTAAAAGCGTCGACATAAACTTTGTTGTTTTTGTTCTCCTTACAGAGCCCGTACAGCGGGAGAACCTGAAGCGCCGAGACTACAAGGTGGATCTGGACAGCAAACTGGGCAAGAGCGTGGTGATAAACAAGAACACACCCACGTCTCAGTCGGGCGGCTACTACTGCAACGTTTGTGACTGCGTCGTCAAGGACTCGATCAACTTTCTCGACCACATTAATGGCAAGAAGCACCAGCGCAATTTGGGCATGTCAATGAAGGTGGAACGCAGCACTGTATCGCAGGTGAAGGAGCGGTTCCAGCAGAACAAAAAGAAGATGGAGGAAAAGCAGAAGGACTACGAGCTCGAGCGCCGGCTCCGCGAGGCCAAGGAGGAGGAAGATCGCTACAAGGAGCACCGCAAGGAGAAGCGAAAAGAGAGGAAGCGCAAGGCCGAGGATACGGATGACTTCGGCTCCGGCGGTGGCCTGCCCGATGACATGGCCGCCATCATGGGCTTCTCCGGCTTCGGTGGCTCCAAGAAGAACTCGTAGTGGGCCTACTCGTTGAACCACTGTCCCTCCTTTTAGTTGTAAATGCGTAAGCGAAATAGAAACTCACCGCCAAACCAGCATCCGATGTTTGATTAGTTTATAGCTTGTGACATTTATTTCGTATATAAGAGACAATTTTACACCAGATGTCAGCGTCCCAGCTGTTCCCAGTTAGAATAATTTAATAAGCAGTCGAGTGCAAAATGACTAAAACCATAATTCACTAAGTCTAAGCATCCGCGGCACACCACCCCTTCGGAATAATACCCATCGTCCGTAGGCTTAGGGGGCTTAGGTAAACACGAATCCGTGCTCGGTGGGAATGTCCCAGGGCATGGTAAAGAACTCTCCGGGCAGCTGGGTGCAGTGCGTCGAGTTGTAGTCACGTAAATGCTTGCGCAACTGTAAGACAAAGGTTTTTAGTGCTCTGTTTATCATGCGGAACAAACTACTCAATAAACCCACCAAGAACACAGCCATGAGGTTGCGCACCTCTTCTGAGTATTGGGCTCCAATGTGCATGGGGAAGGACTTGCCCTCATCGGAGGCGTAAGTGATGAGGCGCGACATGCAGAGCTTCTCGTCGGCGCTTGGGATACTGTACGGTTCCAGGGGCTTTGACAACAGACCCTTCACCTTGTTCAACTGCGAGGTCCTAAAGATGTTGGGATACCGATGCTTTAGCACGGACAAAACCAAGTAGTTGCCGCGATTGGTATCAATGCGGTTGTCCCTGGTGGGGAAATGAAAAGAGCTTCATAACAACGAGTACCATAAGTACCAGGCAGCGCACTCACTCTGCAATAATCTCGTCCTCAGTACGGCGAATAAACGATATTGGTCCATTGAACTCGGCGGCGAGTTCGGCATTGTTTAGATTGCAGTAATTGCGAATAGCGACTTTCACGATTCCCGCCAGAGCGGACGGCATGCGAGGTATGGCCAGGTAGAGCACATCGTCAAAGGTGGCGTCCAGCACCACTCCCTTTACATCCGGATAAACAGATGCAGCATACAATGTGCTAAAGCCTCCAATACTCCAGCCATACAGGATGATGTCCTCCACCGAGAAACCAAGATTATTGATGGCAAACTGGACCACAGCATCGATGGCATTCTTGTCCTCGTGTGGATAAGGCGTGCCCGTGCTGCCAGCGAATCCGGGATGATTCCAGCCAAGAACTGAATACTTCAGGGCCACCGGTGTACCCATGATTCCAACTTCGTAGAATCCCGCATTGCCCTCGGAGCAAATGACTAGAGTCTTGCCATTTCCCACGTTGTCGTTGCGGTTGTCAATGAACAACGTGTCGATTTCGTTCGAGTCGATAGTCTTAACCTTGTAGCGAATACCATTGTCATCCTCGATGAGCTTGGCGCGTCCAGAGATCAACATGGGTCCTGTAAGGAGAGAGGATTAGGATGATAATGAAGAAATTTTCTTAATTTTGACGTACTCATGAATTTCTGCAAAAGCTTCACGGACCCCGGATAGATCATGGAAAGTCCAAAGGTTTTAATGGCCAAATAGGCAATCACCTCGCAGGGCATAGTTGCCAACTGCAGCGGCTCGCGCCTGCTGGCTGTAACTACCGGCTTCTTGGTGTCCCTGGAACGCAAGAGCAAGAATGTTATCATTGCGATCCCACTTTCTACCCACTTTCTACTTACCCTGTAAGAGCCTTCACATCAAAGTCCACTGGCCAGGCCTTAAACTCAATGTCAAAGCGACGAAGCTCACTGCTGGCACCGCCAGCCGTCTTCGATTCCTTGGCCTGCACCAGGGCTTTCATCATGTTGGAGTACGAGCGAGACTGTTTGCGCCCCAGGCCGCGCATTACAAGTGAAATAATGACGATGAGCCCCAGGCTAGTGGTGATCTTGGCCAGCGTCGGTATCGAGTCTGCGACGAGGTAGCCGCGACGGTACAGGCATGTGACGAGCAGCGGCGAAGTATAGTATCCCACCGACCACATAACCGATAGCTACAACGAAGTCGGTAGAGAGTTAGCTCTTTCAACATTTCCATATGCTCCAGTTTCCCAATTTTTTTTTTTCGGCCCCCCCTGGACACTTACCGTGGACAGAATTTGTTCGCCGAAGCGTTCGGCGGCCCCCGCATCGTACATCTTGCGTTGCGGCTCCGGCACGCCCCGGTACTCCATGAAGAGATTCGGGCCGAACACGTAATTGAGGAAGCTCATCTTTCGTTTCGGTATGTGTATTTCTCCGTTTTGGATATATTCAATTTTCTTGTCGTGTTTTTTTTCTTTTATTTTGTTGTAATCGTTGTGAAAGTTCCAGGGTCTCGCACTAATAGCAGATGTTTGTATGGTCTGCCAGGGTTGGCGAGTGCAAGTCGGGTAAACCGTTGTTTTTGTTTTTTTTATTATGAATGTGCAATTTTTATTTGTTGTAAAATGCTGTTACTCCGATTTAAAATCGAAGTTAGGAAAATGGCAGGAAATACAATGGAAACTTTAGTTTAATATTGTTGTTTCATTAGAACTAGTTATCACACACTGCTCAAATTTTAGGAAGGAAAAAATTAACGCGACATCACTACTAACAGCTGTTTTATTTCGCAGCGGATAAGTTTTTATTATTTCTGAGATCGGCAAAACTATGAACAATGGCTTCGATGGGCCACTGCATGCAGATTTTATAAAATAATATTGATATTTTATATGAATTTCTTTAATTCGCAGAATAGAAAAACATCGATGATTCCCCCGCCAAACATCGATGTTAGCGAAAAATTTCGATATTTCGGCAAACAAAAATCGTAATATCATCTGTTGAAAAAATATCGATATATTGATATTTTGATATTATCAACAACGAAAGAAAGCCGGCTACAAAAATGGAAAAGTTCAATAAAGCGCAAGCAAGAAACCTCGCAGCCGCCCAGAAACTTGTCGACACCTATGCCTCCAGCTCCGAAGATGAAGGCGAACTCGACGAGAAGCATATTCTGGGTAAACTAAACAGTGGCCGTGACGTGTCATTCGAAAGCCTTCAACTATTTCTTTGTTATCTCTTCATATCTTTATCAATCACTGCCGTCTAGATCTGCTCTACAAGCACTACAAGCCATCGGAGACGGTGGGCAGCTCCAAAGATGCGGCGGCCCGCACCAGCACTTTCTTGGAGAACACACTGCACTCGGGAGCAGCCACTTGTCTCATTTGCATTGGCAGCATCCGACGCGTGGAGGCGATCTGGTCATGCGAGAGCTGCTACTGCTTCTTTCACCTGAACTGCATCCAGCGCTGGGCCAACGACAGCATGATGCAGATGAAGGTCAAGGCGGCGGAACAGCAGAACAACGGTCAGGGCCACTACAATCATCTGGGCGAGTTTGTGCCACCGAAGCGCCAGAAATCGCTTCACTGGTGCTGCCCCCAATGCCGCCGGGACTATCAGCCGGCGGAGAAGCCGACGCAGTACAACTGCTTCTGCGGCAAGGAGGCTAATCCCCCGTCGCAGCCGTTCCTAGTGCCCCATTCGTGTGGCGAGATTTGCGGGAAGCTGCTCCAGCCAAAGTGTGGACATGACTGCAAGCTACTCTGCCATCCGGGGCCATGTCCTCCTTGCGCCCAGCAAGCGCAGGTATCCTGCTTGTGCGGAAAGTCTAGTCCCCGTTCCATGCGGTGCATCGACAAGCAGTGGCGGTGCCAGCAGGCGGTAAGGAGATCCTAGAGGAGTTTTCATATTTCAGCTAATAACATAACTCTTTTCCAGTGCAAGGATCTACTGGCCTGCGGTAAACACAAGTGCAATCAGGTATGCCACCGCCCAGGACAATGTCCACCGTGCACCAGCAAGAGCCTGCAACCGTGCGAGTGTCAGCGAGAGTCCAAGATGGTCAACTGTTCTGATCGCAAATGGAAGTGTCAGAATGTAAGTTTGCATCTCAAAGAAAAACATATTTAATATCTCAAAATCCCTTCAGGTATGTGGAGCTCCCTTTGCGTGTGGCCTGCACATCTGTGAGAAGGTTTGCCATGTCGGTTCCTGCGGCGGCGACGGCGACGAGTGTCCCTTGCAAGTCCGTAGTTGTCCCTGCGGCAAGAACGTATGTCTACTTAAGCTCCTGCTAAACCTGATAGCTTAACACCGCTTCATTCAATTTGTAGACTCAAGTTAGGCCATGCAATGAGGCGGAGGAAACTTGCGGGGACACCTGCCAAAAGCTATTGTCCTGCGGTCAGCACACTTGCACCCAGCGTTGTCATCGTGGTCCCTGCATTTCCGTAAGTTTTTTCCGTGCTTTTCAATAATACAACAATTTTCCTAAGTAGAAAACATATTTCAGTGCCCAGTGCGAACCAAAAAGAAGTGCCGTTGTGGCCTTCACGAGAAGGAGCTGCCCTGCTCCAAGGAGTTTACCTGCGAAACCAAATGCAAACAGATTCGAGACTGTGGAAAGCACGCCTGCAACCGAAAGGTAAGCGCCATTTATCTCTTCTTCTCAATCGGAATAGTAAAAACAATATCGAATCTTAGTGCTGCGGGGATCAGTGCCCTCCCTGCGAGAAGATCTGCGGCAAGCAACTGAGCTGCAACAAGCACAAATGCCAGTCCGTCTGCCACAACGGACCCTGTTACCCCTGCAAGCTGGAGTCCCAAATAAATTGTCGCTGTGGCAAAACCAAACGCAGTGTTCCCTGTGGAAGGGAGAAGAGCGCACGAATCGTGTGCCTGGAGCTCTGTCGGTAGCGTAACACATTCGCATTTCTTTGCATTCCTATTCAAATATTAAAACCAATCGGAATTCCCACTAGAATATCTCCCAAATGCCACCACGCTATAAAGCATCGCTGCCACAAGTCAGAGTGTCCGCCTTGCGGGCAGGTCTGTGGACTGCCCAACGACAACAGCAAGTGCGGACACATATGCAAGGCTCGATGCCATGAAGCTGTTCGTGTTAATAAGCCCACAGATGGCAGGCCACAGGCCAGGAAGGTAAGCTTAAGCCTTAATTGAATTCATCATTCAGATTCATAATTATCTTTAAGTACGAGTACAAGGCCCTTCCCCATCCCCGGTGCGACGAAGGCGTGGTTGTCACCTGCATCGGGGGACATGAGGTCGCCACCTGGCCATGCTGGAACTCAAAGCCCAGCTCCTGTCAACGCAAGTGTGCCCGCCAGCTCAAGTGTGGCAATCACAAATGCTCGCTGGTCTGCCATTCAGTGGCCAATCCCGAGGATATGCAACAGCAGGCTGGCTGTGCGAGCTGTGAGGAAGGTTGCGCCGTTCCCCGGCCCGCCGGATGCGCACATGCATGCCCCAAGGGCGGCTGCCACCCGCCGCCGTGTACGCCTTGCAATTTTGTGATCAAAGGCAAGTGCCATTGCGGACTCAATCAGTCGGTGTACAAGTGCAGCGAGTATTACGATGAGGCGGGAACGGTCCAGGAGATCGTTGAGCGGCGGGAAAAGTTACGCAGTTGCGGAAATCGATGCTTGAAGAATGTAAAGTAATTTCAGATAATTGCATTTGCATTTCATTAATTCTTCTTCCATCCTCTCTTTCAGTACAATTGCGGTCATCGCTGCACCGCCATTTGCCACTCTGGCAAGTGTCCAAATCCTGAGCTGTGTCGGAAGAAGGTTCGCATTTACTGCGCCTGCAAGCGGCTAAAGCAGGAAATCGCTTGCGACAAGCATCGTGGCGGGCAGACATCCTTGGAATGCGACTCCAATTGCACGGCCGAGCGATCCCGAGCCCAGGCGGCCGAGCAACAGCATTTGGAGCAGAAGCGACGCCACGAAGAGGAACGCAACCGCCTAGAACTGGAGAAGTTCGAGGCAAAGTTTGGCAAGCGCAAGCATAAGGAACGCAAAACTGTGGACATGGGCCCAGCAAAGACGAAGATCGATTGGCAGCGATACGCAATCTACGCGGTGTCGCTGCTCACTGTTGTGGGAGCCATCGCTGTGGCGTTCTACGCGGAAAGTTGAACTAGCTGAACGAGGCAACAATTCAGAGAATTTGTAATATCAATTTAAACAGATAAGCAAATAGAATTAAAAACAAGTGACTGATAACGGCTGAGTATTGTCTCTGTTTTGAGCCCTTTTAGTCCGCCTTGGTCGTCTTCTTCTTGTAGAAGCAGGCGGCCGCGAAGACGGAAGCGCTGAGGAACGTTGAAATCAGGAAGTTGGACAGCAACATCCAGTCGTGCGATTGAAAGAAGACTGTGTAGATGCGGGCTGTAAGAAAGAAAGATCAGATTGCAGGTCAAATGACGAACATAAACGCAAACGATGGGATGGGGGGTGATCTCACTCATGTTTGTGAAAGCGGACAGCGCCCATGTGGTACGGCTGACGGAGCTAGCATCCTTGGTCCGCAGAATGGCCAGCAGCTGGAGCACCTTGCTCGTGGCCCCAATCGGCGTGCAGAATGGCTGAAGAGAAAGCAAACAATAGAATTAATGTCGAGCTACATATATATGAGTTTATTGGTCAAATGGCACGAGAGAGCGGGTATTAATAGCCGCTCAAATATTATACAACAAACACCGGTGACCTTGGACCAAGATGCTCTTGCCCAGTTAAGATCTCCGCCCGCCCTTCCAAACTGACAAATTGAAACAAAACAAAATTCAAACCTGTTTCTTCCGCTTCCCAACATAATTAGTTAATTAAAGAAGTGTGAGCGGAACGGGTTTGAACTTCGCCGTTGTTATCTGCCCAAAGAATGCTCCCCGCCTAATCAACGACGAGTGTCACAGTGCAAGTGATATTTTGGCGATAGGATTACTCACCACCAGGAACGTAAGGATGATAATGGGGAACAGCTTCAGGTATATGAGCGTCACCACTATTCCATACAGCACCGCCACCACCTGCGTCCGCTTGCCCAGCAAATCCTGGTACTTGAAGGCATAGAAAATGAGGACGTATTCCTGGAGCAACAGCACAGGATACTCCATGTACGAGAGGAAGTCGTAGCCACTGCTGTAGTTGTACGACAGCATCACCGTGTAGCTAAACAGCTCCAGGCATAGTCCCAGCACGCTAATGCCTGTCCAGAAAAAGAGATTGTGAGTGGGGAGGATGGACAAATTGGGAGATTTTGCGGGGGCGACGCTTTCACCTTTCGAGGATTCATTTGCACGTATTGTGTTTATCTGCGGCACCTTGATCACCAGGCAGGACGAGACCGTGATGAGGCTGAGCAAATCGGCAATCACAAGGACCAAGCCCCGCTCCAAGTACTCGGACACAAATTCGCCCAGAGCTCCAACCATTGCGACCGTCAAATTCGAAAATTAGCAATTTTTGTGTGCCAGAGTGACCGAAACATTTCAAAAAAGAAATATCGGTTTGCCGTGCCACTTGCTTATTGGTTTTATTTTTGAATAATTCTTAATTATACAGATTACTTGTTTCCTTACATCTTCACTAATATTGTGTAAAAATTAGTCTTCATGTGCTACGATTGTTGTCATTGGGACTACGGCTATATTTGAATTAAACAAAAATTATATGTATATAATTTCAACAACTGAGCTTTTATATTTTCTTGAATAAGAGAAAATTATTCGGAATGAAAAGGATGTATGAATATAATTATTATTTCGCGGAAAAACCTGCAGATTACCCCCAAGAAAGCACTTTATAAATTTTTAGTGTAACGGTTTTAATAACTTCCGATTTTATGACAGTTTATAACAGTATATTGCCTGATTACGGTCACTCTGTGTCGAAAAATTAGAGCTGGAAATACATCAATGCTTCTAGCTTTGTCACAAAAAATTTACCAAAATGCAGATATGAAATAATCAGATCTACTACAAGTAAATATATGATTATTGCTTGTCCAATATATATGCACAAGAAAATATCGGTTTTTAAATATTTATTTATTTTATATACATATATCGATATATTGATATTTTGATATATTTTGCACATCCCTAGCACACACTCTTCCACAAATTTCATTAAACTTTGCTCCGCATTAGTTTTTTTTTGAAGAAAATCTGAAATTTGGCATAATCTTCATGTATCCAACAACTAGATAGACAACGAGAGTCAGCAGCCAAAGCGCAGAGTTCGCAAATCTCAAGGAGCAACGGCCCCAAAACGTATGTGAAAAATTTCGATTGAACGTGTGTGTACTGTGCATGTGCGTGCTAGTGTGAGTGTAGGCCCAACGCAAAAAGTTGTACACGCGTGAAATGTGTAAGCTAAATGATTAAAAACAGAAAAACAGACTGCTTATCCGCCAGCGCGGGGTATGTTTTTTGCCTGCCCCAATTTTAAGGGTCGGAAAGAGTTGCAAACAATTTCGCATGCTCCACACCAAAGGCGACGAACTCTTCTCGCGATATTTGCGTCGCTGTGTATGTGCGTCTGTGTGTACAACAATGTTCACATTTTTCTTTTGTTGTTTGCTCCACGAATTATGGGCAATCCTCCATCCGCTCCGCAGCCGCTGCTGCAGTGAAGGTGCAGAAAAGTGGGGTTAGGGCCCCAGAACCCACCAGGAATTGCAACGTTTCGCTTCGAAAATAATCTATTTTTGGGGGTAACCACAGGTCTGCCCATTATCAGCCCTGCCTGTATGCGTGTGTGTGTGTGTATGCAATGATTATGACGACGACGGGAACTCCACACGCCCGTTATGAGCAGAAGAAAATGTTTAACGCATCCCCTATTGTCCTCTGGGACAGGTAAAACGCGTACGGCCTGGATACACGCGGTAAGAAAGCCGCGGAAAGAAGACCCTAAAAAACGTTTTCTTTTTTCATGTTTTCGGGAGGTCAACAGCCAATGGTCGTCGGGGTGGAAAGGTGAAAATATGTTCCGAGAATGCCTGCACATCTGATCTGTTTGCGAGTGATGCAACAGCAGGAGCGCTGAAAATTCCTTTGTGATCTCGCCCCTTTTGTTTGCTGCGGATGCGGCGGAGCTGCAATAATAATGGCTGCGCTCTCCTCCGAATCTCTGCCTGCAGCGATCCCTTTTTCTACTTGCGATGTGCATGTGTGTGTGTGTCTGTGTTGGTAGGATGCTGATGCTGTGTGACAGACAAGACACGGCGAGCCGAGCTGCTGTCAAGCTGTCAGAGATGAGCAACTGTGATTTCTCTGGTCACTGTAATGGTCAGGATCGGCGATTATTCTTAGGGATTGTAACGATCTAATTCTTTTGTTCTTAATAATTACGCTCTATTATACTATAAAATTAGCGTCAACTATGAGGGAGCCGAATTTTGTGCAAATATGCAATTTTTTTGCAAATACACGATTTTCTTTTTTCTGCTCTTCTCCACATACATAAGTGACTAAATTGTAGTCTTGATAATTGAGTCATGACTTGTGACTGAAAAGGTGGCCACTAACAAGTAATACAGTAATTTTGTCTTTACTTTTCTTATGACATGACAGTAAATGTGACTTTTTCCGAGGCCACTATAACCTTTTTACTCTTGACTTTATTAATATTATCTTTTGGATCGTTCAGTTACTTTGTCTTCCTGTGACTGTTTCACGTGCCGATCATCACTGCCAGCCAGTTAAAAGCGGAGGGAAAAGATAGCGGCTTGAATTGCAAGGTGTACGTGATGTTGTTGTTGTTGTTGTTGGTGCGGCTGCTGTGTATCTTTGGTGCTTCTTCTTACGTCCGTTACTTCTCGCTCTCTCATCTCTCACTCTCCGCAATACCTTTTTGCTGCCTGCCTGCCTGCTGTCTCTTCTTGCTGCTTATGAGTGTGTGTGTGAATGTTTTTGTTGTAATACCCGTTTCGTCTTCTTTTTCCCATTCTACTTCGCGCCGTTTTAGCCTCTTCCGCCGATCCGATGCACTTTTGTGATTTCCTTTTTCGAGTTTCAACGTCGGCAGCGGCGCAGCGACAGCTTACAAACATTTTTCCCACTGCTTTTCATTCGCTTATTCTTTTCTTTTTCCTTTTTCGCAACGATCAGTTCGCTCGCGCTTGTTGCGTGGGAATTTCGGATCATCTTCAATTCCCGTGGTGGCTTCACAAAGGATCGTTTCGTTTTGGATCGATGAGAAACTGTAATTTTCATAGCAGGCCCTAACTAAAATCGTTCACTTTTCAGACTGCTTTGCTTAAATTGTCCATTATTTCCGATCACTTTCCAGGAGAACGCGCTGCCCAACTTTGGATGCTTGAAAAGTATTATGGAAAGAGGATGCCCAGGTGCTAGCAGTGAATCCGTGGCCAGAGCAGGGGAGCAGCGAACGCAATCAACAGTCAGCGCCGCCCCGGCCGTCAGTCAGGCCACCACCAGCAGCCGCCGCCGAGCAGAAGGAACGGGAACGGAAACGGGATCAGAAGCAGCAGTAGGAGGAGCGCCCAGAAAAGCCGTATCTATGTCAACGCTGCGGGAGGATGTGGGGGACGTGTGCGTGTCGTCAAACTCACAGCATGGTTTCGCCGTAGTTTTGGACGACGAGTCCAGCACCTTTGAGATTAGCTCTTCCAACTCACTGCCCACCAGCGCGGGTGCGGCGTCCACCGTGGGTGTGGTGGCCGTCGACGACAGCTCCTCCACGGATACCATCAACGATGTACCCGTCCATGCGTCGTCGCACAGTCAGGTATTCTTTAACCATCCCGAAGAAGAAGACGCCGAGGATCCGCCCGTTGTCTGCCTTATAAACGACGACGACGACGAAGACGACGAGGATGATCCCGATCCAGAAGCTGAGCCGGAGGACGAGGAGGATGAGGAGTTGATAGAGGATGATGACGATGACATAGCAGTGGCCGCCATCGATTGCACCAACACATCACAGCTGGCATTGGCCGACGGCACCATAATGGCGGCCGATGGCTCCAAGATATTCCTCGAGACGCCCGTCGTAGAGGAGGCCCAGCCACATCCTGGCCAAGTCGCGGTCGCCTCTCAGTCGGAGATGACCGGAAAGCCGAAACGTCTGAGCGACGAGTTCCTGCTCGGCGAGGAGGAACAGACGGAGCATCATCAGAGCCAAAGCAGAGGAGGAGGAGGGATCAAGTCTGAGGTGGTCGACGACCAACCGTCCGAGGGCGACCGCCTTATGTCAGTGCGGCTGAAGCAGATGAGCCTTACGGCAAACGCCGCCGGGTCGAATCCATCCGCAGTGGTGGACGCAGTGGCCAGAGAGGAGACCGCCTCCACGTCTAGCTCCAGATCCAGCTCCAACTGTAGCGCAGGTCTGTCCAAGACGGACATCGAGTCAATGGATCTGATCGAGCGGCGTGACTTTGAGACGGAGCAGCGGCTGACGGGCGGCATTATCCTGCGCACCAGCTCCATGTTGAGCCAGAACAAATTGAATCTAAGTCTGATCAAATCCGTGGCGGGCAGTAAAGCGGCTGGAGCTGGAGCTGGTACTAACGCGTCCAGCAGCAGCGACGACTGGCCCAGCAGCAGCAATGGACGCACTGTTTCCTCCGATAGCAAGGTGAGTTTCATTCTTATTCTTGATTCTTTTTAGCTATCTAAACGATACAATTCTTCTCCTTTCAGTGCACCTACAAGGATCTGTCGACGACTCCGACAAGCAGTCGCAAATACACCAACAGCCGGCTGAGCAAGTCCACTGCCAAATTGAATTTGGGCTACTCACTGGGAACCTCTTCCAGCTGCAGTCAGCACCGGTCTAGTTCCACGTCAAAGTCATCGGAATCTTCGTCGTCGTCGTCGTCAGCTACATGCACGGGAGCAGCCCGAACGGATGTGTACACCAACACCAACTCGAATGATTACCCAACAGCCACATCGTCCACATCTGCCAGCAGCTGTCAGCAGAATAAGGAGCAGCAGGAGGACGGTGCAAGTGTGAGTGGTGGTGGCTCCGTCTCCTACAGCTCAGTGGGATCGCAGACCTCTCAGGATGGCGGCGGTTGTAGTCGCACCACCGCCCTCAATCCCTCCGCAGCTTGTTCTGCCGGATCCGCTTGCTTGGGCGGCGGCGGCGATGCTCAGGCATCGACGTCGGCTGGAGGCGCCTCCAACTCGAATCGTTGCCAGTATGCAAGTGCTACGACGACGACCAAGGCGGTGGTGGCGCGTCAGGTGAATGCCAGCGCCCAGACACAGGAACGATTCCTGGCACGCAGCAATCCTCCGATTGCTGCCAGTGGATCAGCTTCCTCTGCAGCGCAATCCGTGGCAGTAGTGGCGCGGCCACGGCGCAATGGCTCCAACGACGTCATCCATTTGGAGGTGGTGGTCGAGGAGGGGGGAGCTGCTGGCGATGGTCTGGTGGAGCCCGGCGACTTTAATGCCGACGAGCCGTGGGCCAATTGCGACGAGGAGAACAACTGTTCCGATCTGGAGGAGATCTGCACCTGCCAGAACGGCAGCAGCTACGGCGGCAGCAATGCCAGCTTGAGCGAAGCCTACGACCTGGATCCGATGGACCACGAGGAGCCCCTCATTCTTTCCGCCTACAAAGCCGTCAACGGCAATGGCTCCTTTACCAACAACACCTCGCTTATCCCTTCGCAGCAGCGCAAGCGGAAGTTTAACGAGGGG
The DNA here is from genome assembly GCA_008042655.1 of Drosophila burlai. Lineage (NCBI taxonomy): Eukaryota > Metazoa > Arthropoda > Insecta > Diptera > Drosophilidae > Drosophila > Drosophila burlai. Next base: position 9,089 of record VNJT01009707.1, on the reverse strand, counting down.
CGTCTTTTGGATGGCGCTGACTACTCAATGACCATCTCCCCCGAACCTGGCTCGGGATTGGGCGATAATTGTCGTAAGCGAATTGCCTATGACTTTGCCTCCACCCCGCGCTCCTCCTCAACGCAACATCCGGGCGTGGGACCCACGGCGGTGTTGTCTCTGACGCCCTCGTCACAACACCTCGCCAACGCTTCGCCGGGCTCGGTCGGAATGGGTCGACGCACACCACGATCTGTAGCCTCAAGGGAGAATCCGCCACCAGAGCTGCAGCACTGGTTGGCCCAGTTCCAGAGATGGTCGCATGTCGACTGCTTGCTCGCCTTGGACCGACTGATTGACCATTGCGATGCCTCGCAGGTCCGCCACATGATGAAGGTGATCGAGCCGCAGTTCCAGCGCGATTTCATCTCACTGCTGCCCCGGGAATTGGCCCTCTTCGTCCTCTCCTACTTGGAGCCTAAGGATCTGCTGAGAGCCGCACAGACCTGTCGCAGCTGGCGCTTCCTGTGCGACGACAATCTGCTGTGGAAGGAGAAGTGTCGCAAGGCGCAGATACTTGCGGAACCGCGCAGCGATCGCCCGAAAAGGGGACGCGACGGCAATATGCCGCCCATTGCTTCGCCGTGGAAGGCGGCCTACATGCGCCAGCATATCATCGAGATGAACTGGCGGTCGCGGCCAGTGCGCAAGCCGAAGGTGCTCAAGGGCCACGACGACCATGTGATAACATGCCTGCAGTTCTCCGGCAATCGCATCGTCTCCGGCTCCGATGACAATACGCTCAAGGTGTGGTCGGCAGTGAATGGAAAGGTAAATGCATTTCCTTTATTTCCCAAGACTTTTATAAACTATAAACTTCTCTTGAATCTTTGCAGTGCTTGCGCACTCTGGTGGGGCACACCGGCGGTGTTTGGTCTTCCCAAATGTCCGGGAACATCATCATTTCGGGCAGCACTGATCGCACGCTCAAGGTCTGGGACATGGACAGCGGTGCCTGTGTCCATACGCTCCAGGGGCACACATCCACGGTGCGCTGCATGCATCTGCATGGCAACAAGTGAGTAGAAGTTCAGGTGCAGTCCTCCAGAAATGCTAATCTCGGAACGAATATTTCCACCAGGGTGGTAAGTGGGTCGCGAGACGCCACTCTTCGCGTCTGGGACATTGAACAGGGCTCCTGTCTCCACGTTCTGGTTGGCCATTTGGCCGCCGTGCGTTGTGTCCAGTACGATGGGAAGCTAATTGTGTCCGGAGCCTACGATTACATGGTCAAGATCTGGCATCCGGAGCGTCAGGAGTGCCTTCATACGCTGCAGGGTCACACGAATCGCGTCTACTCGCTGCAGGTTTGTGGTGCTTTCAAAACTAATTTCTATTTAAACTCAATCTTAATTTCAATCTTAAAGTTTGATGGGCTCCATGTGGTCTCCGGCTCGCTGGACACCTCGATACGCGTTTGGGACGTGGAGACGGGCAACTGCAAGCACACTTTGATGGGACACCAGAGCTTGACCTCCGGCATGGAGCTGCGCCAAAACATTCTCGTCTCTGGCAATGCCGATTCCACCGTCAAGGTGTGGGATATCACAACGGGACAATGCCTGCAGACGCTGTCGGGTGAGTAGGAGGGATGAAGGAGGGATTTTCTAGGTCTTAACTCTATCCCCCTCTATTCCCCCTTCAGGTCCAAACAAACATCAGTCGGCGGTCACTTGTCTGCAGTTTAATTCCCGATTTGTGGTGACCAGCTCGGACGATGGCACCGTCAAATTGTGGGACGTGAAGACTGGCGACTTTATACGAAACCTTGTGGCCCTGGACTCGGGCGGATCCGGTGGCGTTGTGTGGCGGATCAGGTGGGTTTTTAACAGATTTATTCGCCGTTGAAATATGTAAATGAAAAACCATTCATTCTTTTTAGGGCAAACGACACGAAACTTATTTGTGCCGTGGGCTCGCGCAATGGGACAGAGGAAACAAAGCTCATGGTCCTGGACTTTGATGTGGAGGGGGCTTGTGTCAAGTGCTCATAGTAGGAGCCAGTTGTGGTTCGGATCCGGTCCAGCGGGGCAACAGCAGCTAGTATACAGCTTCAAGCGAGATTTCATTACAAACTCATCATCCAAGCACACACGTAAAAACACAGAGAACACAGAGATGTTGATTGCCTTGCCAACACTTACAACACACAACACACAACCAACACACACGCAAAACAACAAGGAAATTGTGGAAAGGGTGTGGCTGTGGCTGTGAGTGCTTGTGGTTTTGTTAATAATTAATGAACCTTCTTTAAATTTAATTTACGTTGCTTTATAGCCAAAATTCGTTTTCCACCGTAGAATAATTTCGCTTCTTAGTTTGTAAATCCCATTAAGTGTCGCATGTGTCGGCGAGTCGATCGATTTAACTACGTTTACGTTTACGATATAAATATTAATAGGAAATAGCGCAGATGATAATACATTTTGTTCCGCGTCGTGTGAGCATTAGAGAGAGAGAGAGTGAACATTTATATGAAAACAACAACAGAGCTTTATATTGATTAAATTGTAATTTGTTTAACTGGAATTCCAGAATTCGCGTTTAAGTCGATATATGCCACATGCCAGGTGGTTATATGTTGACCTTGCATTGAGTTTGCGTTTGCCCCCCCGTTTATTATGTTTACACTTGTGGTTTCGTTCGTTGCCCAACTTGTTTTGTTTAAATGTTTAAAAACCTTAAACCTGTGCGATGCCCACCTCTATATTCTACGTTCTATATTCTACGTTCTACGTTCCGCATATTCCTGTTCTCGATTTATTCTGTTTTTGATACAAGTTTGTAGTGCGATTGGCTTCCAATTCCAATTTCAAATTCGAAACCGAGGGACACCACCTGCCACAATTGCCGAGATTTAGTGTTTAAGAAGAGTCATCATCTGCCGAGTAGCAAGCAGCTCACACACAGCAGCAGCAACACAACAACAACACACAGTAACAACACTCACACACACACACACGTGAAATCATTAAGCGAACATATATTTTAATTATAGACTGATTTAATAGTAATTGAAATTAATCTACAAATATATATGTGTAATAAATGGTACCGTATGTATTTCAATAAAATTTATCGGTTTAAGCATAAATCTGAATAAACGCAGGAATAATAATAAAAATACAGTTGAAACCAGTAGTGTTACTATCTTGGGATATCTATCTTGGGATATAATAACAAAACCATTCCTTGAAGGATATTTAGAGCTTGCAACTTGGAATATATTTTATCAGCAGCAACAGAATTTAAAATAAGGCCTTAAAATGGGTATTTCTTGGAAGCCATCTACTGGCTAAAAAGAGAATTATTGCATTACAAACTGCATTTCCGCTTCTAATTCGGCGCAAATACATAGCATACTTTTGCGCTGAATTTAGACCAGAAGCCCATTTTGCTTATTGACCGCTAGATGGCTTCCGAGAAGAATACCCATAATAACAACTTTAATAATTTGCTTCAAGCTTTTAAAATAAGCTTAAAAAAAAGGAATACAAATGTTTTATTTACGATTTTTTTGATTAGAGGATCTGAGGAAGACGCCATATAAAGGGTTTTGTAGAATTCGCATTCTTAATGGGTAAACGAAGCCCGAAAAATAAGCTTTTCTATACGTTTCGTCCATTTTCCTATCTTTAAACGCGTTTTCCCGAAAATCTGTAACGAACCGCTACACTGACCAAAAAAAATCTCAGGCGGGATGTTGACTCGAGATCGGAGCGCACGCAAGATATTGATCCGGCTTCGGCTCGTCGGCTACGGGAGTGATGGTCTTGCTCCAATCTCGGGATGCCTATACATAACCATAACTAAAGATAATTGCGTGCAACAACAACAAGCTTAAACCGGGACAGAAATAATACGTTTCGACCATTTTCCTATCTCTAAACGCGCTTTCCCGAAAATCACCTTTTTTAAACTTTCTGGTATGACTTCTACCAGTAATTTTCATCGAATCGAACCAATTTTTTCCCCACTGTTTTATCAAACAATTCTCTATGCTTCTACGAGTACGATATTTTTTTTAATTTGTTGTTTAATTTGTACACCCTCCATCAGGTGAAAAAACATGATTGAAAATTAGACTTTTTACAAAAATATATATATTAAAAACAATTTTTAATTTAAAAAAATCGTACTCGGAGAAGCAGAGCCAACGACAAATTTTTCTCAATTCAGGCAAGTTGAAGAAGGGTAGTTATGATACCAGAAAAATTAGCCCTAAAATTTTGATGAGCCCACTTTGACCCCACATAAAAAAGCGAAGGATTCGCTATACACACTTAACATTTCCCATAGTTTTAAATTTAAAGAATAACAAAAGTAATACAAAAAAAATCATCTTATCTTCTACAGTTTTCTCACAATTATTTTCTGAAAATAGGGCAAAATTTCGAGCTCGTTAGTAGAAGACCCCCATAAAGAATGTTAATGATGTTATGACTTCCTGAGGGAGCTCCGGACGAGATACTTACATATATATCTGCATGCAAAGACTTTCTATTAAAGAAAGTTGGCAAAGTCAGTTTTGGGGTTCTGTAAGTGGTTACTTTATTTAATTTCATTTATTAACTTCACTGGAGATTGGCTACTCCGAAAAAACAATAAAATATTCAATACTTTATGGTACACAATTAGCGTAATTCTATTAAGAATGCATGTACGATGCTGGGACAGTTTCCGCTGGGAGCTCTCCGCCGCTATCCTCCGGGTAGCAGCGATTTGTGAGCAGGGAATCCTCATCCTTGTGCGAGGTTACGAATTCATTTATGGGTATATTTCTTTATACAGCTTAAACTTGGCTATTTAATCGAAAAAAATCACTTCAATGTGCGATTCTACTCCAAAACCATAATAAATGAGTAAATAAACTTAATTTTAAGTTATCTAAAAGCTAAGTAAGTATTTTAACGTGATGAACGAACGCTTCTCGTTCTCTAGATCTTCGACTTCTTGCTGCTGTGTCCCTCGATGCCGAGGTTGCAGCGCGAGGCCACGTCCTGTGCCGAGGTGATGGTGCTGGGCACTGCACCTCCGCCTACGCCTCCGCCCAGAGCGGACAGAGTGCCGTTGCTGGGTCGCTTCCTGGTTGGCGAATGAACAGGCGACTTTTGCTTGAGGCACTCGACGTCGTTGAACACCACCTGAGCGCCGCCGCCGCAGGTGGGGATTACGTTGCCCTTGTACAGCTTCGTCTCCACATCACCGTCCGTGTCCGCCTCCTGAGAGACGAGACAGTACTTGTTGGCTCCATGGGCTGTCAGCTCCTTCATGTCGGTTAGCTTGGTGATCGACTTGCGGTTCTTCAAATACGGCTGCATGATGGTTCCCAGAGGCACGGGATTCGCAGCCCGATGCTCGAGCCACTTGTCGCCAGCGGATCGGGAGCGCCGATGTCGATTGTTCGCAGCTGCGGCGCCCTATTGGAAAGAAAAGGTAAGGATTACAGAGTGAATGGAATACTAAAGACGTGTCCTTACGTGTCGTGGCGTGGCATAGATATCTGTTCGTGTCGCCGGCACCGAGGATTCCGTGCGCGCTGTGAATGCCCCGCCGCGATCCTTCTCATTGAGCAAATCCTCAGAGCTCTGGGAGCGCGGCAGACTGGGCAGATCCTCGGACTGCAGTATGTTTGAGACGAGGCGCAGCTTCTCGTCCTTGATGCGCATCCTCTCCGTTAGTTTCGCCCGCTGCTCGCGCAGCTTATGCTCGAACTCCCGCTTGGTCTTGTCCGACTCCACGGCCAGCTTGGAGCTGAACTTCTTCTTTTGCTTCTCCTTCTCGTGCTCCTTCTGCGTCAGCTGGCTCTCCTTCTCGTTCAGCTTGAACGACAGCTCCTCGATCTGGCGGTCCCGCTTGCTCAGCGTGTTGTTCAGCACATCGATGGAGCTCTCGTGGATGCGCACCCTCTTCTCCAGGGCCGCGCTGCGATCGCGCTCCTGCTTGTACACAGCCTTCAAGGAGGCGAGTTCGGTGCGCAGCTGTAGGTTGTCCCGATCGAGGTTCATCAGCATCTGGCGGAAGCTGTCGCCTGGGAGAGGAGGAGATACGATAGAATCGGAATTCTTGACACAGATTACGTGGGAGTTAAACCTACACTTTATGTCCAAATTGCAGCGCAGCTTCTTGCGTTTCTCAATGCGCTGCTCCAGATAGTGCATTAGCTCTTGGATCTTGACCTCCGCCTCGGGACTGTCCATTTGGTAGGCGGGAAAATCGGGTCCCAGGCTATACACCAGGCCCACATCCACCTCCAGATCCTTGGCCTCGGGTATGCCAAGCTCGTTGAGATTGTTTACGGCGATCTTGAAGAGCTTGTTGGCCTTGCGACGACCCGGGGTCAGGCCTAAGTCGGTTTTCATGGGCGTGGCCCGTGCTATCTGCACCTCCTGCGTCATCTCGGCGAACTTCATCACTTGCTAAGGGTGGAAATGTGGTTTTAACTGGCTTGCGACCTTCAAAGCAAACATGACAACCTACCATATTCTCGTCATGATCCTCGATCCTCGGATTGATGCACACAATCATGGACACTTGGCCCTCGCCGTCGAAATAGTTCTTGAACATGTGCGTGATTTTGGAGTCGCGATAGGGAATCTTCTTCGCAGGCATACCCGAACCAGCCGCCTGCTGGTTCTCGCGCAGATACTCGAGGCAAGTGCGCAGCGTCATCAGCGAGTTGTTGATGTTGCCCGCCTCTCGCAATCGCACTCCCGTGTTCTTGGTGCGCGAGGAGCGCTCACTGCCCGCCAGATCCACCAGGGACAGCTGACTCACCGTAATGTTCTGCTTGTCCTGGACCACATTCTCGCCCTGGCTGTCGGTGGGTGCCTGGACCAGGCGTATGTTGAACACCGAGTGACTGCGACTGGATTCGGCATTCAGAACGGTGTGGCCCATGCGTTTGCGCTTCTGGCCCATTTGGAAGATCTCGAGGGCCTCCTCCACCGTCTTTACCTCCACCTCGGTGACGCCATGGACGAACATGTGACGATTGGCATCCTCGCGAATGATTTTGCTCTGCAAAGTCCTGGAAAGGGGAGGCATTTAAATAAAAAAAATCACAAAAGAACCTTAAATAAAGTAATATCCTATGACTTATCCCCACTCACTTCTGAATACCCGAATCCTCGAGCAGATCGTACACGCTGTTGTTGTAAATCTCAATGTAGGTGATGAACACCGAGTACATGTTGTCCTCGTCCAGGCCCAGCAGCGGCGTTGGCTCCACCGAGGCCTGCGAAGCTATCTCCGGATCCGAGTCCTTGTGCCGGAATGCGAATCGTCCGGCGCCCGCGAACCTCTGATTCATCTCGTGCTGCCGCTCGAGCAGCGCATCCTCCTCGGACAAAATCTCAAAGCCATTCAGTCGATCCGGCTTGAAGACGAACTTCTTGGCCTGAAAGTCCGAGATGGTGCGAAAGAGCACGTCCAGGCAGCGCGGCATGATGCCGCGATGACGCAAATTACCCGTCATCGTGTAGGTCTTGCCGCTGCCCGTGACGCCGTAGGTGAAGAGGAGGCTGTTCCTGCCACGCAGTAGGTTCTCCACCAGCGGCTGGGCCACCGATCCGTACACATCCTGCTGCGTGGCCTCCGGCTGAAAGACGTGCTTGAAAATGTACTGAATCTCGCGCTGGGCGCCGTTATGTTTGTGCAGCAGCTGATCTTGCGGGCTTAACGCAATCGTCGTGGCGTTCTTCACACGCAGCGAGGTGAGATCCGCCTCCGATTGCAGTGGTCGGACGCGGCAGAACACATTCACCGGATCTCTGGCCTTCTCGGACGAGTCCTTGCGATGTTTCTCCGTTGTATGCGGCTGCAACCGCGGCGTTTTCTGGATGACGCGCATGGGCGTCCGTGGTCTGTGAACATGATTTTTCAGTCCTGGCATCGAATATCTCCAAAGTGACTATACTCACACTGCCTTCATGTTTTCGGACTTGCTCTGTTGCTAAATGTTGTTCTTAGAACTGTTTTATATGTGTTTTGGAGAACAAATTTGTACGTTATCTTTAAATTTCCAGCGCCAAGCGACGCCACGCTGGGGTTGTTGATATCGATATTTTTTTCTAAAGATGATCGATTTATCTCACGACCGTGACCGCAAAGTCTGGCAGCACTGGTAGCTCGGCAACGTTTTGGGTTTTTTGGTGCCTTGCCACCTTTCGGTCGTGAGCTACCAGCGTTACCAGGCTGCTTGCATGGAATATTAACGGTTTCGAACTGCTTGACCCGTAGATCAAGCCATGATACAATTAGAAGAGCGGACCCTCAGTTGACCTGTTCTGACCTGGGGTGACATATCAGGTAACCGCACAGATAGGTAACTGAAGACAAAGCAGGTAAACATATAAGCATGATACAATTATCATGGGTTAAGCAACGTTTCGGATGTTAGCTGCGTTACCACCTTTTCGGTCGTGAGCATGATACAATTACAGCGTTACCAGACTGCTTGAATGGAATATTAACGGTTTCGCACTGTTTGACCCTGCACAGCCTGGTCACACTGACTTTTTTTTAAATATAATAAATTAATATTAAGAGAAAATGGGAATGCAATAATTAATAACATTTTTTTTCACCATATATGTCCATTTTAATGTTTTAAATTTTATGGTCTGAGAGACACAAGACACTTGATATAGAATATGCAAAATATCTTGAAGTACCAAGGTATTTGAAATACCGCGTTACTGTTACCAGGGGCGTGGGTGGCAGAGCAAATCACATTATATATTATTGGTATTTAAAATATCTTGAGTACCAAGGTATTTGAAATTCTGTGGCTTTTCGCTACTTTCTACTTTTGAAGCTTCAAAATCGAGAACACTTTTCGCATGGTCGCCGGTCCATTCCAGTAGCCCCTCATCATTAGCTGCCAGTAGAGAATCGGCATAAACGTCTTCTTCATGGTGAACATCGAATATCGCTCCTTAGCCTGGTTAAATGGGAATGTCTCCAGGGGGGCCAAGCTATAGTCGAACTCAGCCAGGATGCAGGTGCTGTAGCCGGTGACAAGCGGACAAGAGGCATACCCATCG
>VNJT01009689.1:0-14122 GCA_008042655.1 Drosophila burlai | reverse complement strand
GCTGCTGTGACAGACATGCAGGGTCAGGTTAAAGTTGAATCATTTGTTTATTTCGCAACACGATTTTTCTTTTAGCTCGCATTGATATGCTGCGGACTTGGCCGCTAATTAATCGAGTCCCATTTTATCGCGCACAAAAGCCACTCGGGGCAATCAATTCCCCAGGCTCAACAATAGACCCCAGATGCGTATTATTAACGGATCAATAGAGAACCTTATAGCGCTGGTCGCAGCTTCTCACGCGGCTTTTTGTTGCCACTGCGAACACGCCCCAAAACGAGCCAAAGTGCAGTAAAATGGAGGATATGGCCACAGCACTTTACGTGTCGTGCGTTTCATAAATATATCTGACAAGGAGGAGGTTACTATTTACTATATATTTCAAGTGTTTTTCTATAAGTTCTCTGGTGAGATTAGAAATCAATCAAGCTCAAAGGATTTAACTTTATTTATAGCAATGAATTCCCTTAGGATACTAATTTTAAAGTATTCATATTAATCTCACTACCTAAAATGAGATAAGGTAATAAATATACATTTAAAAAGCTTTGAATTGGAGAAAATCCATTGCATTACTATGCTAATATTATGTATCTTATAAAATTAAATTCATTATCCACTATTATTTCTGGGTCTTTATCTTTACCCCTATCCATGCTAAGAGCAACTAATATCTGAGTAGTTCAGCATTTTTAATTTATGCAAAACTTAAAGACTCAGCAAAGAATTAAAATCAATCATTTTAACTTACCAAATGCAGTAGGTTAAGCAATGTTCATCAATTTGTATAATACAATAATGAAGACCTGATATGCATTTTTCTAGTTATGTATTAGTTTTTGTTTATATATGAAGTATTAATTATTACAAACTAAAACTTAAAATCTATGACTACCAAAAAAGGTATATAAATTCCCTTCCTATTAATAAAAATACAAAGCAATCTGTTAGATAATAATCTCATTCGCTAAATTTTTTTAGCACACCCAAAGCTCCGAATTAATTCAAAATTCGAACCTATATCGATCGTTAAATTGAAAACCTTCAAACGATTTTATAGTTCTGAAACGCGCAGTAGCTTCGCCAGCACACATACACTCTCTCAGGCTGATTCGCATTTAAAAAAAAGAAACAACATGGGCAAATATCAACTTCAACTTTTTTCGCGAGATTCTTTTGGCGTTTTCAGTTTCGTTTTTTGCCGTTGGCTTACAAATAAACGGCTTTAACCTTGAGCGAGCGCATTTGGTTTGTAAGTCACGTCTAAGTCCGCGCTCAAAGGTTTGACAGCCGCGTCGACGTCGACGCTGGCTCTCTGCTTCTGCCTCAGTCTCGGCCGACGTATGCGGCGGCGGCGACGCATGCGCAGAAATTGGTGCTTCGGTTTTTGGGGTTTTTCGGCTTTGGGTTTTCGGTCTGCGTTTTGTCTTTAGCCATTTTTGCAAAAATTTTCGCGTGCTTTGCTTACCCTTTTTTATAGTTTTTTATTTTTATTTTTTGTTTTTATTTAAGCCATGTTCTTGTTGCCAAGTCTGTCCCTTGTGTGTGTGAGTATTATGTTTTATTTATTTCTTACCTTTTTGTGTTAATTTTTGGCGCTTGTAAAGCTGGCCTGGGCTTTTGCACGCCACGAAAAAGGTTAAAACATGTTTTTGAACTAGGTTCGCCTCAACTCGCCATCGTTCCTAATGGCCTACTACACGTTACTGGGCTCTTGACGGCCTGTTTTTATAATTTTTTTGCTCATTTTTTACTCTTTCCCGTGGCAGTCATGCACCCAAACTGGCGATTATGTAATGACCGGCCATAGGACCGAGAAGTATAGCTCCAGTAATGGCAAAGTGACAGGAAGGGCTCTCGATAACAGTCAATTTACTGGATATTTATATTGGTACCTGCAATTTTGCTCTCAGTTTAACGAGGAGTTTGGGTAGTTAAACCTCGTATTTGCTAGAACCTTTTGCTCTGTGTGTGTGCAGAATTACTGATTATTTAATTTATTTAATTAATAACAATTTTTTTTATTCTCACACCAATTTAACCCTTTATCTAGAAATATGTATGATTACGCTATCCATGGTTTTATTCTCTTTCAATAAGAAAGGGTTGTAAGTTTGTAGTGGAAAAAATGTTATTAAGAAATTAAAAAAAATGAATTAAGTTATAGATATATGGGTTATTTCAATACATTTTCTAAGCTGAGTCCACTGAACTTCTTAAATACATAAACAAATTAAAATAGCAAACATTACTGTTGTTTTCTAAAAGTTAAAATGTACTAAATTTCCAACACTAAAACGATAATACAAAAAATATTACAATTAAAAAGGGATAAAATACAAATAAATTAACAAATTTGAGGGAAACTTTCTCTTGCCATAAACATAAATTAAGAAAAGCATTTAATTTAATAATTAATAGTTTATTAGTAAAGGCAGAATGGAGGGTAACTGGTCTACCTATCATGCAATCTTTCGATCTATATGTATCGTTCTATCTATCAATCTATTTATGGTTATAGCTATATATTTATCTATCGACGTATCTATCGTTATAAATATTTTTATATCTATGAATGTATATATCCATGTATATATCCATTCCTCGAAGGAGTCGATGGAATCTCATACGTTAACATTAATTTCGCTTGTAAAAATTCATATAGTACATAAATTGATTACTTCGAATAGCATTTTCTTATCAATGCACAACTTCTTTCGCATTTGATTTCCAAATATAACTTTTAGTGTTATTTATTATAAGAAAGCAGGCCCTTACAGCACAACGCGCTAAAAACACGCGCGATTAATTCGCGAATTTAATCGCTCTCCACACATACACACGCACAACTGGCGAAAGATAGCACAGCGCTCGCTTTGGACTCTTGGGTGAGTGTATTAGTTGCCTTTTTGCCAAAAATTTAGCAAATATCAATATCAATAGAAAAAAAACAGAAAATAAAGTAAATGAAAACAATAACAAAGGCAAAAAGAAACGGAGAACAAGCTGCAGCAACAGCAACCAATTTAACAACTACAACAATAAATTAATATAAACATTTTTTACTGCTTCGCTTAGCTTAGCTTGTTGTTGTTGCTGCTATTCGCTATTTCGGGTTTTTTATTGGTGTGTGTTACACACTCACTTACACACACTCGCGAGAGCAGTTCTCGACCCCGCCTGAGCGTGTGTAAATGAGCGACCGAGTGTATGTATGTTTGTTTGTTTGTGTGTGAACTTTAAATTAGACGAGGCACGACAGCAGCAACAACAACAACACCAGCAGAAACAGACCCTAATAAATTTCGCATACTTTGCGAATTTATGCTGAGCCACAAAAACAACAAGCCGCAGCAGCAGCGACGTCAACGACTGTAGCGACAGTTGTTCATGTAGAAGAGAGTGGGAAAGAGATGGGACAAGCCCAAAAGACGAGGGCCGCGGATGCTCTTCTTGCTGATGCTGACGCCTCCAATGTTGTTTTGATGTTGTTCGAATTCCTATTATTGTAGTTGTTGATGTTGCTACTATTATTATTCGATGAACAGTGAACACTAACAGCAAAGTTTGTCTTGATTTTTTTTTTTTAGATTTTAATTAATCATCATAGAGGTATTATCATAATTTTCTTCAGATTAAAACAAGTATTTACTAATTAGTATTTCCCAAAAATGTTATGTATCATAGTAAGGGCTACCTTAGCCCTCAGTACCTAAACCTAAAGCCGTTTTAACAGAAATTTTAGCCTTGATCCTAGGTTTTTAGAAAGCGATTTAAAAAAATAGTACCTACATACATATTTATTAAATTATTAATTTTTTTTAAATTGTTATTCTTTTTTTCTATTCATAACTCAACATTCATATCTAGAACATAGTGTAAAAATGTAACATCGATCAGAGCAAAAAGTTATAGGAGTTTGGACAAAGCTTAAAAATTGAATTCTTCTAATTGGTGTAAATAATAATTCAAAATCCATTACACCCAACCATTTGAAATTTTGCACAAAAATTCTTAAACAAATTCTACATTTACTCATGTTGTGCTTTTTTAATTTTTTTTATAGCCAAAAATCAGTTTTTTTTTTAATAATTCGAAAAAAGTAAAAAATAAAATGCCACTTGAGTACCTCAAAGACACTTATTTATCTTCTAATTGATTATATTTTTTGAAATCGAATAATTCTGTGGAAAGTTAAACCAACTTTTTTTTTTTAGGAGATTCCCTATAACCCCAAGACCCATACATTTTTTGTTGTTGTCTTAATTTATGGTATTTAAGTTATTAAGGAAACTTTAGCTTCGCCCGTTTTGCACCGAATTAACCTACCCTTCCATTAAATTCATATTACTCGTTGGTGCTTCTGTAAATCCCTCTGTTAATGCTACTGCTAATGTTGTTGCTGCTCCTGCTGCTGACGACATCGCTTGAGCGTCAACGTCTAATGGCGTCGCCGTTGACTGCATTTTGGCAGCGCTGCCAACATCGCTCATTTTAGCGTCTTCTTCCTCCGCTTCTTCTTTTTTCGGCGTTCAAGGACAAGTGCCAATTGCGGATTGGGTCTCTTCTTTCGTCTCCGACTCCGCCTTCGTCGACTCCACCTTCCCTCCTCCCTGTGTTCGCCGGCATACACTCCGCCGGCTCTGACTCAAATGTGGAGACTGGAAAGGGTTCGAAATTGGCTTTTGGCGAGGCAACTCCAAGCGATTGAATACACACGCTCCCTTATGAGAAGCAAATGCAGGGGACGGGCTGAGAATTTAATATACATTCATATGTGACATTTATATTGGGGAAACTTTAAATTAGAAGATCATAATGGATTTTTTGAGGCTTAAATTATGGTATAATTTATCAGTAAACTGAAATAACCAGTAGTTTAAAAAAAAATTAAATTTAAAAGTAAAAAGTGGAGAAAATGGTGATTTTTAGAATAGAATCTTTTTTATTTATGAGATACATTTCAAATATTTGTATTTATAGTTAGGGTAAGAACATATTTATGTATAGTTTTTCGATCTTATAATAAGTGTTTCAATTTCGTATGAACTTTTTTGCCTATCTCTGAACTTAAGTTAGTTAAATAATTGTAATTTTTTTCCTAATGAAACTGTGAACACCAAAAATCGAATTTAAATTCTCCACAAATCTTAACTTCCCCATTCAAAGGCCCTGAGGCTGCAGCAAATGTGGAGCCAAAATGAAAGCCAACAAGAAGGAGAAGCCAAAGGCGAGCAACAACAACAGAAATGAAATTGTTTTGATTTCTCCTTTGGCTCTTTCGCTGGGATTTGGTTGCTGCTACGTTTTATTTATTTTTTTTTTATTGCTTACTTTATTTTGTACGCTCGTTTTTTTTTCTCTCAGCGCTTTTAATTTTTGCATGCACGTTTCGGCGCTGACCTTGAATTTTTTTCTTTTGCTTTTGCGTTTGCGCTTTTTATGGTTGTTGTTGGTGGTGCCGCTGCGTTACTGTTGTTTTTTATTACGTTTTATTCAAAATTTATACACACAGACACAGCCACACGCGTGTATTTCTTTTGTTATATTACGTTGCTGAAGAGGAAGCAATATTCACAAAGCAGCAGGCGATAATAATAAAAACAATAAAGAAGAGACAGCCAGAAATAAATAAAATAAGAAATAAATGAAATTCACAAATTGCTGGACAACGACTACAATGGAGCTTATACGTATGATATGTATAAATATACATATGTATAAAAGCACGCTCTGCTCATGATTTTTATAATTATTTATTGTATCCCCCAATTTTAATTCAGTTACGACTGCAATTAATTTTTTTTTTCACAAAAATCTACATACTTAAATTGGCGCATTGCAAGGCTTGCGACATTTAATTAGACCTCAAATTGAGCTGCCAATTAATTTAATTTACTACTGCAAATTAAGATATTTAAAACAAAATTTGAGGAACTAGTTTAAGCCGCAGGAAATATATCTGATTAATTTATATTTTACCTAGATTTCTTGTAAGTTTCTTAAACAAATATTTATCATTTTCCTCCCACATAATTAAAATCACTCCTCCCACACACACACCCCATTAATTTCTATTAATTACAGTAAATGAAAATTTGGCAAGTTTACAGCTTCATTTTCGCATAGGAGCCAAGTCAGCTTGACTTAATTATTTTGTATACTCTATAGTCTTGTGTCGCACGTTGCAAGTTGTAGATATTTTGATGTTTGGCTGCTGCCTTTTGCAGCTCATTAAAATTTGTCGCCAACTTTTGCACCTGTCGCCGCTACCTTCGACACAGCTACATGATGTCAAAAAACAAAAAACAACAACAAAAGCAAAACAAAAAAAAAACGAAAAGGAATACAACAAATAAAAACAACGAAAATAAAAACTTTTAACTGACAATACGCCAAGATACAGATACAGGGGCAGCACACAGATACATACATACATATGTATCTACAGAACCGACGAAATTGAAATCGAAATTGTCACCGCAGCTTGTTTTGGTTCTTTTGTAAATTTGTCGACATTTTGGCTCTCCGCTGCGTTTAATTTAGTTTTTCATATTTGTGCTCTGCTCATTGTTTTTGTTCTTGCTGTTGTTTTTTTTTTTTCTTTATTTTGAAAAGTGTTTTTGGCCGCGGTGAATGTGTTTCAGCCGTTTGGCATTACTCGGCCACACTATACGTTATTAATTTGACCCAAATTCGGTTGACAGCTGGGAAAGAGTGCGAATATTCTGGGCCATCATCTCTAGGCGACATGTACATATCACATGCAAAGTTGTTTCCCAGTGGAGGAAGTGCTGTAAGTGTGTTTGGGCCCGCCTGTCACTCGTAGGGTGATTTGTCAAGTGGCCAGATATGTTTTCCAAAGTGACAGCCAGCTGTGACAGCGGACGGCAAATCTTCCGCCTCATTTGCGAGATGAAAGCGATTGCCAGTGCAAATTGCAACTTGCACTCAGCTTCCACCGCATGCTACTAATTCACTCAAATTAACCGAATTGCCAATCGAAGGCGTCTAATATTCACTATTCGAAATTTTAATTAAATTGTCAAGAGATGATGAGCACTGTGAGCGGTTCTGATCTGTCGGTCACACCTCTGCGCGCACCACGCGGCGTATAATTAATTGCACATTGCGCATACGCCACCGTGCCAACTGAGAAAGAGAGAGAGAGCGTCAAATGCCGGCGATTATGCGCCCGTTATTTGTAATTAGCAATTATTAACTCTGTTTACAAGCTTGTCTGGACAAACAGAGGTGTTTGCATATACATTTTGCCATATTTTTAATAAGAACAAATAAAACCTCAATCTGAGTCACGTTATTTAAGTCACATTTGGGCCAAAAAATGTCTAGCGAATCCGCATAAGCACTGCATCAAGTGCTAACACTGCCCATGCTTGTAATTTATCATTCGGACTGTGAAAAAATCCTCATGTCTGGCACAATTAGAAATTAAATACATCAGCGGACAAAAGACAAACGGAGCCAAAAATTAACTTGTCCCAAACTAAGTGGCGGGGCCGACCTGTCGCCTGCGGTTGACAGAACGAGTGCACAAAGCGAAGGCGTTTTGGCCCAGTGCACAAGATGCTCTGTGGCACGCTGTAAAGCACACACTTTCCCATTCTCTCTGTAAGCAAAAACGCATTATTTGCTGACCGTTTAATTGAGTTTTTCTTTTTTTTTCTCTCTCTCTCTTTCGGTCGGCCCACGCGCCAAGCTGCAACTCATAAAAGTCTGCAAAATTATGTCTTATTAAGTGTGAAGTGGCATCGGGGAGATCTGCAGCAGCAGCATTAGCATCACTGTTGCTATATGTTTTCGGCCAAATTATGTATGCCAAAGGGAGGCATCGTGTATTTTTAGCCACAACGTTCACATTTCGTGTCAGTTGCTAGATGACTTCCAGTCGAGTGCTAACTAGAAGCATTCTGGCTTAATTGCACCGGAAGTGCCGTCATCAAAACATTATTTGCTGCTGATTTTGGCCATTATTATGACCAAAACAGAGTGAGATAGAAGGAGCGAGAGACGGACATAGGTTGCAGTGGCTTGTTTATTTTGCCTTTTTATGTGCGCACATTTATTTAATTTTTTGTTAATGTTTTGGCTGTGTTGTATTTTTTAGCTGCGATTCGCACATAAATCTTAGAAGCTCATGAATCACCAACAAAAAAAAGCCGCCATTGATTATTTCTCTTCTTGTGCACTCCGAAAAGTTAGCAGGTTTCACATAAATGCGGCTTAAATACATTATAATAGCAATAAATACTAAATTAAATTAAATTACAAATTCTATGGAATCCTTTAAACTTTCTATTTTCATATTATCTATATTTTTTCTGTAATTTGTATATAGTTAAACAAAGATGCAAAAGTATTAAAGCAATTTAAAAGAAAAATAAACTCATTCACTCATTACTTGTAATTAACAACGTTTTCAAATCCGGCTCGAATGACCAATTTATGTTAGTTAACGAATCATGAGTTCTACGAATTTCTGTAATTTAAAACTTATTAAAAAAAATCTGCTAAGATCTATTTTATTTTTATATCGATCATAAAAGTTTCAATAAGATTCAAAAGACAAGACAGACTGATAATTCAGCTTTCCTAAAATAAGGCAAAGATAAAAAGTATTATGTTCCTCAACAACACTAATATAAACACTTTTACCCAATTATTCTTGGAGTGTATCCAAAATATAAAGACACCTCGATCACTTTTCGTAATCTCTCGCATTGTCAACTTAAAGCCTTTTAGCTTAAGGGATTTTCAACGGGCTCAGCTTCTGGCCCCGACTCAGAATCTGATACAAACGGGGAGTGTTGTGCACTCGTCTGGACAGTGCGGCATATAAATTAATTGACTCATGCCACAGCCCCCTGCCCCACACGCAAACACCAAACGGTGGCAGGCGAGGGAGGATGCCAGGCGAAGGCGATCTTAGTTGGTCCCCAGTTATGAGTCAGTCGAGCCAATAAAAAGTGTGCGCTTCGCTAAGTCACTTACAAGCCGCGGAGAAATGCCAGCGGAGCGGCAACTTACAGCCGAGGAGAACATGGGAATGTGGCTGAATCCGCAAGTCGTTGGCAAATCAAATCTCAGCCAAGACAAAACAAAGCCACAACTCCCGGCAACCGTCATCGTCATCATCATCACCATCACCATCATCATTCGCGGCTTCATCTGCATCAAGTTGTGGCAACTTTTAAGGGTCGCAGTAGGAGTTGCAGCAAGTGGCAAGTGGCATGTGTCATAGCTGCTGCAGAACCTGACAAGTGTTTCCTACACAGAAAAGAAATCATTAAAGAAATGAGAGATAGATATTAAAAATAGGAGGAACGAGGAAACGAGGGTATCTTTTATATAAAGAGCAGCTAATAATGCTTCTAGAATATTATTATTTTTATTTAACAAAAATCTAATATTTTTTCTTAGTGTGCCATAACCAAACAAGATGAAGAATGAGTTTTCGCTGTTGCTCTTCTGCAAATGTTTTTGTTGCAACTGGAAGTTTGCTTACCCATTCCCCCTTTTGAAGGATGATAAAGGGGAGTTTATTTCTTTAGGGGAATCATTCTTGCATGTCAGAGCCAATTTAGTTTGGGATTTATTTAAAAGCTGAGTTACATATGCAGAACATATTCCTCGGACTGAACTTCTTATATTTCAACAGTTTGATTTATTTCAAAAATCTACGAAAATTCAGTTCTTCATGAGAGCATAGGACAGCTTAGCTTTACAGTTCAAATAACAATCATTTGTACAGTCTTTGAATTAACATTGAATTTATTACCAATTCTTATAAATATTAATTTGTAAATTTTTTTACCTTGATAGCCTTTAAAATTAATTATAGGTAAACATAATTATTAAAATCGCAGAAAATATAAAAGCTAACCTAAGTAAACGATTTTTTGTACCCAAAATTTAATTAATATTTATATAGATACTTATTTAGCTTAGAGATATTTTAGGCCCCACTTTAAAAGTATTCAAAAATTCAGCGAATATTTAATGTAAGCTTTCTGTCACCTCAACCAGAGGTAACAACAAACAAAATATTTTCAAGGTTAACACTCCGATGCCAAAGCCACTGCCACCAACTTTGGTGGTGGTGTAAACCGCTCGCAAAATTTCAATACGAAAACAAAATGAAAACCCAATTTCGCATGCGTGTCAGAGCAAAAACAAATAAGAGAAATAGGCCAGCCAGCGCCTATTTAGGTATTCAAATTTTTACAGCGCGAAGCCAGCGTGGGACCATGGTTGTGGGCTTAATCCGACCCCGAGATCGGGGTACGAGGAGTGCGGACTGCGGATCGGTGACGAACGACCGCCCTTTACCTTCCTGACACACATTTTATGCTAAATAGCCGACGGCCCCGTTGGCGATTTTTCAGTTGCTTGCCGGTAGTATCTGCCTTTGCTGTTGTTCAGTTAGCTCATATTTTTATTGATTTTGCTGAACAACCGTCAATATAACCGTAGGAGTTGGTATTGCGGATTTCTACCGTTCCACCGTCGATGTTATTTTGCATATTTTTACAAGAGGAATTCCCTGTAAGCATCGCTACTGTGGGTGTTTGCTTGGTGTTTCTGGAAAATAACAGTTTTCAGTATTATTTTTTTTAGGGGTGTGCAAGTGGAACTTTATACATCTAAATATTGATATATTTTCTTATACTTTTACAGAATTTTATGTTTTATATTACTTGTTGTATTTAATATTAAATTGTTTTCTTTGGTGCTGAACTTGTTTCTTGTTGTTAAATCTTATTATATTTATGTATTATTTTTATCTTTTTTAATTTAAAACCCTTTCAAACTAATTGCTTAATTATTTTTCGGCTTACAATTTTAATTATAATTTTGCTTTTGTATTTATGTTCAAGTTCTCTTCCTCGTTGTCTGTTCAACTGTCTTTTCTGAATAATTTGTATGTTTTCGGGGTTTCTTACGTGAGGGACAACCTTCGAAAATTTGCCAAAAACAATAAACGTAAACTTACACTTGACATGGACAACGACAAGCTAAAGTATTTAGGCATATTTAAATATGTATTTTTGTGTTCGTTTTTTCTGTTTTGTTTTGCTTTTGAAGTGAACTTGAATAGCTGCTTCTTCATATTTACATATAGTTAAAGTAAACTGTAGATTATGTAAATTATTACATAAATAAAAACGAAGCACACATTTTTAACTTTCCTTACCAATTAAGGTTAATGAAAGCTTTAAAAAAAGTTGTTGACAAATAATAATATTCCGAACGACGATTCTATAACTGGCTTGCATTGGAAAGAATATTCATTTATTTGAGTTACGAACGTAAACGAATTGTTGGACTCTACCATAAATATTTAAATTATTTAATTTTTGCTGGTTTATACAGTTAAACAGTTTTTTGTGCTGTTATTTTATTTTTTTCTTGTGTCATCAAAGTACGCTTACAAGCGCCAGCAAACTTGGCCCGCTACATGACAAAAAACTTTTTGCTGATTTGTTTAAACAAAACGCAGCGATATATATACAAAACGCATATATATATACATATATATGTTTTTTTTCTGTTTTCATTTGCTTTGCTTAATTTTTTTTTGTAAGTTTTTTGTTGACGCAGCTGGGCCGCTTTTTGGGGCCTCTCAACTTACAATGGCGAACTCCCGGCGCCAAAAAGAGCGAAGGTTTGGGGTCTCCACATAGTAAAAACATATAAACCATATTCGTATATTCATATGTACTTATAATGGCCCATTGGGTCATGCTGTAATAGCAAGGCAATAAATAGCTGTAATTCAACGCTTTTGTGGCCACAAAATTCCACTCGAAAGTTGTTAAGTTTCTGCATTTGTTTATCTCTGCAAATCTGCTGAATATATACTCTAAAAACTCAATTTAAGATCTTTAAACCCTAATAATGGCATGAAGTTAACCAAGATACCGTTTTATGATGGGCGCTTATTAATATTTGAACTACTCTAGTTACTCCCACTGTTTCACCTAATTACCTAATTATTAAACCAGAATCATACTATAATCCCCGAAATGGAATAAATTATAAAACCCCATAAGCCCGGCCAAATTGATTAACGCTCTAGTGAATAGATCACATCAAACTGATCTCACCTTTGTGAATGTGGAGTAGCTAAGAACACGTTTGAATCATTTTACCTGCAACGTCAGCGAGGCATCCGCTTAGGTTACCCTCAAAAAGTACGAATAGATACATAAATATATATGTGCTTATATGTATACCTAGCGTCGACATTTGGCTAAAAGTGAACTGCGTTTTGGCCGCATTGCAAGCGCGTGTTCTAATGCGAAATTAATTCAGCTAACTTGGCTGGTTTTATATATTTTTTGCTGGTCTTTTTTTGTAATCTCTGCCATGGCTAGCAAATTAAAATCTTTTAATCAAATGCAAAATGTTCGGGCTAATTTTACTATTCGTTAGTTACCGGCTGCAGTTAACTGGTTTGGCTGCTACCAGCCGCCAAATGTGGAGCCTTTTGAGGTTTATGTCTTGTTATGCCTTCTGCTGTCGTTAATGAACGAAGGTCAGTTTATATGTTGGCTGCGAGTGCCGGTTCGGGTTTTGCTCAAGCTGAAGCTGAAGCTCTTAAACCGAAAGGCAACCGAAAATAAAATATGAAATAATTTGTTTGGCAACTAATTTGCACGGTTTAGTTATGTGAACAGGAAAACCAAACAACAGCTGCACTCTAGGTCTCTCGGGGGGCTTTATTAGCTGGGAACTGACTGTATTTGCGGATGTTACACGAGCTAAGCGAGTTAATTTACCAAATAACTAGCATAAATATAGTGTTTACTTGATATTTGCACTATTTAGTAAATATTAGAGGTCAGTTTTTCCATTTCTTCTATCTAAGATCATCGCTTTTTCAGTGAGTCTCGGTTGAAACCTCAGAGTATAGCTAAAAGAACCTACTCACATATTTCTTTACCCCGAATCTCCGCTGTAATTCTCTCGCCTTTCGCCATAGATTACCCCCAAAAGTCAAAGTCAAGCCAAGTCACCTTTCACATGCGATCTATCAAAACCAAAGATGGTTCAAAGCGACCGCCTGGCAAACATACGGCAGGAAAAATACCATAAATATACGGACCCAGAGAGCTAGAGATTTGGGATAATATTCTAGCCTGCGGCCAGCACATCCTCAACCTCATCCTCATCCTCATCCTCAGCCTCTGCCGCTGCGGCTCATGTGAAATGCAAACAGGCAATTAAATGGCGTTGCTGGCCGCACTTGGCCACATCCCGGGCCCAGGCCCAAAGTCGGGCTTATATATGTACATAAGCCCCGCTCTATGTATATAAATCTTTGATTCCTCTGTGCGTGTGTATCGGTGTGTATGCGTCCAGTTTTTACAGTTTTATTAACTGCATTTTTATCTAGCAACTGCAACGAGCTGCACGAACTGGCTCTGGAGCGGAAAAAAAAGTTGTTGCCACCACTGCTGGTGCTGCTGCTGCGACTGCTGCACGAAATACCCTTTTGGCCAAGAATTTTTGTAGCCAGCCAAAGGTATTGCTGGTTTCTCTCCAGCCAGGAGGAGAAGGCTAAGAAAGAAGGAAGCTAGCTGGCCCCGCGCACTTGTTGTTGTGGAAAACCAGTCGAGTCTGTCGCTGTCTAACTGTGCTTGCAAGTGCAGCAGCCACTGCCACTGCAACTGCAACATTGGCAGCAGCAGTCGCAGCAGCAGCCACATCCACGTCCGTTGGCCCAAGCTTATTATTTATAAAAATTTATTTGGCCCACAACAGGCAAACACGATCGAGTTGTAAAGCAGGAGAAAACAACTAACAGGGGCCAGTGCACTATGGTCCAGAATTCGATTTTTTTGGCATAAACTCTAAAAATTAAGCTACAGACTGGAAACGTTGTACATTTTGTTGTTACATTATAACAAGTTTGTAAAAAAAATTTGGGGTCAAAGTGACCACGCCCCCTTTTTGCCTCCCATACAAGCTACTGGAATGACTTCGGAATTAAACCAAATTTTATATTTTTTTTTTACTAATTACAAAAACTTAACTTTATTAACTTTTTATGAGATCTATANTTATATACAAATTTTTAGAATGATTAATCTTGTTC